>VXAC01005117.1:146139-203134 GCA_013399225.1 Rhipidura dahli | reverse complement strand
TTTTTTTTTTTTTTAGAGTGAGGGTGAAGTGCATTTAAGACTGTGTTTGCTGATCTTGAAACTTGGGATGTAACAAGTAAAATGACAGAGAAAAATATGACCTTGCAAAGAATAAGAGGAAGAAAATCTACATGAGCTTTGGGAATAATGGAAATGAGGCACAGCCCAAATGAATGAGACCTTTAAAGGTTGCCTTTCCCTTCTAAAAAGGTTTTTGATACAGTATGAGGCTTCTAACAAACCATTAAGAAAAGACAATTATGGTACTATCCATAGGGTTCAGAATTCAAGGTGTTCAGAGTAGCTGCAGTTTGACAGCCATAGAAATAATTTCCCATTTAATCTATTTTACAAGAATTAAAGAGTGTTTTCGTGCTCTTAGTATGTAGAATATTTAGTCATTAATTTGGTTTTATACTGTTTTCACTGCTGAGATTTGAGCATATTGTGGAAAATTAATTATCTTAACGCATACCATACTTAGGAAGTATTGATTTGCCTTTTCCAGTTACAGAAAATTGTACCTTTCTCCCCTCTTAAACTGTATTTATTTCTTCAGAGGAGTTAAGACTGGAAAATGCTGCATGAAAAGCCAGGATTTTGAAAAGCAGGGTGTATTGAGCGGATCTTTTGAAATGAATTTAAAATATTTTGGGCAGCTTTCTTTCACTGCCCTCTTGAGATGTATCAGTCCCCAAAGAAATATGCAGCGCATCTTCAGCCATTAAAGAATGAGATGATGATGATGGTTGCTATTATTATTATTATTACTATTATATCATGTCGAAAGCTTCTTCCTCTGTCCCTGCATTCATGTAACTGAACTGATGTGTTTTTTACATTCATTCAATAGTGGCTGGTTTTAGAAAAGTGACAGAGAGATGGGAGTGGGAAGGAAGTTGATTGGTTTGGTACATGAGGTTTGTTCTAGTTGGGCTTGTTTGGTTTGGTTTTTCTTTTTCCCCTTGGAACAAAATCTGTAGCTGTAGGAACAATGGAAAAAGCAAAGATTCATGTTCACTTTAATTTTCCTGTTGATTTTTGCTTTCTGTGCCAATGCCCCTCATCACCTCTCATGACTGGCACCAGTTGCACATTGGTGCTCTTCTTGCACATCCTCTTGCTATTACACTGTGTATAGTGAACCCTCCCCCTCCCTCTGTCACTGGGCCGTGCTTTTCCTTTCTCCTGTTCTACCAGATTTCACTTGTGATTTCTGTAGCTGACACATGAATGCTCAGAATTTCAATAGAGCCCACAGCTGCAATTAGCCATTTGTCAAGGTGTGCATGAACCAACGGGCCTGCTCGCTGAAGTTACGTCTTTCACTTGATCTGCTGACCCACCGCAAAATTATCCTATTAGCTCAGTGAATGAGAAAAGTCCCACAGCAACAGACGCTAGTCTGGGTAATATATAAAAAACCCATTGTGTGCATTCACCCTTCCCCCCTCAATGTAGAGTTGTTTTCCCTTTTCATCTCAGTGTATCTAAAGGCACTAAAAGCTTTGTCCACCAGCACTTAAAAATATCTGCTGTGCCACACCCCCAGTTCAGTGCTATTATGCTTTGGCTTCTATGGCTGGAACCCCATGTGGCATTTTCAAGTACCTTCTCCATCCAGCTCAAGCAGTTCTCATCACTCCAGAAATGTCTTTCTTTAGCTTATTGGACAGAAGAATGAACTCCCTTCAGAGCTTAATAGACCTCTGCTTCACACAGCAGCTGAAGGGGTGCTAAGGTAGTGTAATGAAAGCACAGGCAATCCAAGTTGGAAGTAAAATACATTTTCTCTGTGATGTGCTCAACCTTTTCTGCCCTGGGGCTTAAAAACTGTAATCTATTCTTTAATTTAGCGTTCTCCTCCTGTACACTGAAATGCCGCTAATGATTTGAGAGAGTTAACAAGAGGGTAGCAAAAATGATGTGTCAGATATGTCTGAAACCATAAAAATTCTAGAGGCAAAACAATTTGAGTCATGTCAATGGATTTTGAAAATATCATTTTCTGTCTACTGGAGGCCAAGGAAGAGAACATATAGAGTTCATTTGTGTCACAATATTTTTACAAACTCCTCATTAAATCAAACTTGAATTAAAGATTGGTTTTACCACAGTTAGAAGGTTATTACCCTTTTTTCTTTAGAACAGCAAAATAGATTAATTTTCAAGTTTAAAAAGAATCTAAAAAAACCTAAAGCACTTCAAAACAGACATATATTTTGTTGGTGTTTTTTTTTTTTCTGTAGAAGCAGTGCTCTTGGGAGAAAGGATGGGATTCACCATTTCAGTTGTTCTTACAAATGTGTCATGTGTGTCCATTTTTCTGGTTTTTTTTCTTTTTCTTTTGTTTCCATGAGCTTTTACTGGGAAAACTTGCTGTGTATCATGAGCACAAGGTTTCAACGAGATTAATATCCATTTCCAGAAACGTGGCAATTTGTTATGATTTGTGATTCATAAAGGTGGCTATTTACACCATCTAAAAATGTTAAATAGGCTATCTATTATTTAACCTGTCTATTTTTTTTAAAGTGCTATAAAGAAGTTCATTTATTCAGTAAGATAGTTGCCTTTCATGGCACTTTAACATCTGTTGCCAAAGGATATCTTCAGCTCTGTAGCAACACTTAAATCTTCTTTGGAGTTGGAAGCTATTGCATGTTAGCGATGGCATACGATGCAATTTTATGTTGTTCATGTGTATTTAAAATAAGATTAATTTATAATAGTTTCTTTTCCAGGGAACTACAACTTAAACTAATTCTTAATGATCTGAACACATTTAAAACTTGTTCATAAAATCCTCACTCAAAACCACAAAACTCGCAAGTATTTCAAAGCCATTTTACTCCAGCATGACTGTCATGGCTGAAAAAGTCCAGCTTCCTGGCAACTGTTTGGTCAGCTTGGTTTTTTCCCTTGATGTTGCCTGTTCTTAGCTCACAGAATGTGATGTAAAAATAAATTCCTGCAATACATCCTTTGGTGCAAATCAGCTGGAGACACAATTGGGAAGGTAGATTCCTCAGAGAATAGGTGTGGGTTTTTAACAGAAAGCTTGCAACTAAGAGCAAACCTCCGAACTTGCCTATATGCACCTGTTTTCCCACGCACCTATTTGGGGTGCCTGGTCCCCGATTGCTCTCTGTCTGGCTTTAGCTGTATGGCCCCAGCTGAGGAAACTGTCCTGAACTCATCATGAGAGTAAATTTTTCTTTATTTTTATTTTTTTTAAAGGAATGTACCCTTGGAAGCTACTCCCATTTCATGATGGGGCTTATATTTGGCTGGACATCTTATCTGTTCCCTGTTTTTTTCCAGTTAGGAAGGGAGCTGTTTCAGCTGCAGCGAAGCCTCTATTTCTTTTGGAGTGGGAATGAGAAAGGAACACAATGAAAAGCCAGTTAATCAGGCAAAAGATGACCTAAGCTTTTCTCCTGTTCTGGCTGGTGAACAATCACTATTTCAGGTTTCAGATTTGGAGAGGAGATTGCCAAGGCCTGAACACAGAAGGGATGCTCAGTACAATGGATAAAACTTTGGGAGTACCTCTTTCCTGGGATTTCTGCAGTTCCTTCCTTGTGACCTGCAGGCAGGGCTGAATCTGGCCTGTGTTGTGACCAGTGTTTTACACATCCATGGTGTGATGGAAACGCAGCCAAATGTCTTATTAGATCCCACTGTCAAGGCAAAGGAAGACATGAGTTGCTGTTGTCTGATTAACAGCACAGTAAATTGGATCTGTTAAGTCTAAACAAAATTTACTTTGGTTCCCACTTTTGAGCATATCGTTATTATTTTTAATGGATTGAAGCTGACAGGAGATTTGTGTAAGAAGATTTTGCAGAATTCTAATGAGAATGAGTTCTTTGTCAGTGTGCGACAAAATCCTGAATCATTCACAGAATGTAAGATGATGTTAGTGTTATCCAAGATTATTTACAGAATATTTATAAATGGCTAAATGGTTCTTTGTTGTGTTTTGCAGACATTTGTGGGCTCTGGAAGCCCTGAGGCAGCAAACACCCCTCTAACTGCAAAGGGAGTGTAGTAAGTGTTGGTAATCCAGCAGGAGCCAGGGTGGGCTGTGTGGGCATGGAGGCTGCATACTGTATTGGGAAGTGCAGAGGCAAAGAAATCACAAAATCACAGAATATTCTGAGTTGGAAGGGACCCACAAGGATCACTGAATCCAACTCTCAGCCCTGCACAGGACAGCCCTAAGAATCTTACTATGTGCCTGAGGTCATTATCCAAACGTTTCTTGAACTCTGTCAAGCTTGGAGCTGACAACTTCAAGCCATTCCCTGCAGCCCTGTCACTGGTCAGCACAGAGAAGAGATCAGTGTGTGACCCTCCTCTTTGCCTTACAAGAGGAAGTTGTAGGCTGCGATAAAGCCTCCCCTTAGTCTCCTCCAGCCGTACAGACCAAGTGCCCTCAGCTCTCCTCCATACATCCTTTGGATGCTTTCTAATAGCTTAATGTCTTTTTTTATATTGTGGTGCTTAAAACTGCACACACATGGCACTCAAGGTGAGGCTGCACCAGTGCAGAACAGAGTGGGACAATCACTTCGCTTGACCAGCCGGTGATGCTGTGCCTGGAACATTGTGCATGTGATGTGCATGTGATGCATGTGCCTGGCTGGCACAGGGCACACTGTTGATCGATACTCAACTTGCTGCGGACCAGGACTCCCAGGTCCCTTTCCACGGCCAGGTGAGAGCTGTATAAACCCAAAAGGAGAAAGCAGAAACCCTTAAGGTCATCTCAAAGTTGCTGTCTCCCACCCAGACCCACACACCTGCTGCAGTGGTTTCGTGGCTGTCAGGAATCTAGCAGCTGGTCAGCACCTCAGACACCGAGCAGCCCATTAGCATTTCCCCAGGGGAAAGGCTGCAGCAGTGGTGGCAGCAGCAGGGTGTCATGCAGGTCCATGCAGCTGAGGTTTTTGATGGCCATTCCTGAGCACACCTGCTTCTCTCCCAGCAATTGCTGGTGTGCAGTAACCGTGTGGTTGGCTCTTGTCTGAGGGGGTAATTGCAATATCCTATGTATAGCCAGAAGTGAATGTAAACTTCTGCAAAGGCAAGAAATACTGCGTGAGGTATTTAATCCTTATTACACACGTAGGCTGTTTTCAATACCTTTCTCAAGTCCTTTTCTGCTCTCCGGGAGCATATGGGCACTGCTAAAATAATATATTAAGGAGGAAACAGAATTTTCCAGCTGCCTAAGTAGGCTTCAATTTCTGGGGTTTGTAGATATGTGTAAAATTTATCTTATCAGAGTCTCATGTTTTGATGACTATTTAGCAATAACGGTCACCCGCACAGTGTGCTGGGACACCATGCTGTGTGGTAATGAGCACTCCTGGAGTTCTGTGAAGGCCTCAATTAATCATCATAGTGCCAATTAAAAAAGCCATTAGAAATACTGTCCATAGCCATCAATCCTGCATAGCTTTTCTTTCTCCAAGAGGTGGATGTGTAATGCACTCAGATATGCACACACATGCAGACTCCTTTTTCCAGGTCGATAAGACCTGGCAGAGCGATTGGGCAAAATACTGGCAGTTCTAATGAATTTATATTCTGTCTTACATCATAACTGCAGTTAGACCCCAAGTTTATTTTGGTCTGCTAAATCTTAAATCAGGTTTTGTTTCTCCAAGTATGACCCGGATCTTTATGTGGCACAGTTGCATTCAAGCTCTCTTTGGAGTTGCAATGGTATGATTTTTAAAACCTACATACATTAAATCCTTTTAGAACAGTAACTGTTATACCACAGTTCCTGGTGGCTTCTTGTTCTTGTTGATGCTGTTGTTGCTGTTTTAATTAGGAAGCAGAGCTCATGCTTTGAGCAAGGGTCTAAAAATTCTTAAGGGGCTATGGTTATGGTTTTTTCTTGTAAAAGATCTGCCTAAATTGTTCAAAGTTACAGTGAGGCTCTGGAGACCCCTGTGTTCTCATGCTCAGCAGAGTTGAGCTGTATTCTGCAGGAAGAATGGAACTGGATGGGATAGATCTGTATTAAGTGCACCTTTATCAAGAATATGGAACTGAACTCAGGATTTTTCTCTGTTGTTAGCAAATACTTTATGAAACAAGTAGCAGATATGTATGCTATTGCCCTGTTATCACAGAAGATAATCTGCTACCTCTATCTTTTACTTCAATTGTTCAGGTACCAGATTTTTGATAAGTGGATTTTGTAATGGATGATATGGATGTCAGCATCAGTGTGCTGCTTCATAGTGGGATATCAGTTTGGCTTTTTACTTGACAGAAGGAAAGCAAGAATCCAAACAACCAGTTCCCATCAAAACATAATAATCCAAACAAACCAATTCCAAGTTTTTGCAGTTTCCAAATCCCAGAAATTACATACAGAAACTGTGCATTAAAAGAAGCTCAGAGTGACAAATACTTGCAGAGTTTTGCTTAAGTCTTTGCCTTTGTATATGATTGTCTTCATTTAGTTTTTGATAATGTGAGTAGGGAGCTCAAAAGATTTTTTGATTTCAGAAGAGGCTATGGCTCTAGGAATCAGGCTTGTGGCTCCAGGAATCAGGCCTTTGGGAAGGAGCTCAGTGTCTGGTTTATTTGTCAAAAGCATGAGGTGGGAGTTGTGTGAAAGAGATAAACCTGTTATCGTTTCATTGCATGACCACTGTCCTTGCCTTGGTGGAGGACCTGACATCATCACCTCGGGCAGACAGCACCCACTGACATCCCCATTCCCAGAGCGAAGAGCCAGAGGCTGGGGCAACTACAGTTCCTACAGCTGCCACTGAAATCAGTGGGGAGATGCTCTGAACCCAATAAAATGCTAACAAGTGCTGAATACCCATAGTGGGTGGACCTGCCAGCTTTTCACATGGGCATGCAGGAATCTTGGAGTCAATTGACCTTCATCTTGTTCTGCCCCCGTATCCCAGCTTTTGTCCAGGAAATGATAAAATGCTTTTGTCAGAAGGGAGTAGGAGAGTTTGCAAACAGTATATAGCTTTGTTGGAAGTAGTCACGTGTTAGCCTGCTGATCACCAGGAAAACTTGTTGATATTAAGCATTTTGCATTCAGAGCGAAATCCAGAAGGGTGTTACAATGCAGCCAGAAATCACAATAAGGCAAATTATTAACTAGTTTCTTTTCATTCAGTGAGACCCTGTGTTTGTCATTTGTACTGGGGCAGAAGAAAGATGCAGCTTGTTAACAAATGTTGAGAGCTTAAAAGGGTGACATTTTAAATTAGTGTATTTGTAATAATAAAAGAACATGAAGCTTGTATCTGTTAAAAGGAATTTTTAAAACGAAACGTCTTTCCTGCCCTTTAACTGAGAATCTTATGATTATGTTAAATCCCCAAATGTGGCTTCATTATTCATTTCCTCTTTACCAGAATGGAAAATAACAGGAGCTTGAGGTTTTAGTGTATTAAAAAAGAAGTAATCCCTTTTCATTATAACTTCTGGTAGTGTTTTAATTAAAGGTATTAGGAGAACCATCATGGGTAACGCATTTTTAAATTCTTGTACATTGTGCTGAAGAACATCTAGGAAGGGGATTATGTGCATAACTTGTTCACTCACAGTGAAGTAGACCAGGTTTTGGTATTCTTCACTGCTTATCTCCTGCAACTTGATCACATATATTTACATGGCAAAGAGGAAGAATAGGAGTGTCTTTGTGTGTGAGCTCTTTGCAGTTCATAACAAATTGAGACTGTTTTTGGCAAAGTTCAATGTTGTTTTTTCATACTGAAAGAAACTGAAACTACCAAAAAATTTGACAAACATTTAGAGATAAGACCAAGAAAAGTATTCACCTGGTTGTGTGGCTTTTTTTTCTTCCTCATTGCACCATTCCCCATATTCATCCCAAGTATGCTCTCAAAGCTTGTTTCAGCCTGTATTTCCATGTGCCATGTTCAACAAAGGATTTTGACGATTCATTCCAATGACCCTTGCTGTTCTGTGGAATCATATGGTGTTACCTGCCTGGCATACTGGGATCACTCTGCACTGTCCCAGTGATGAGGTGCTACCTTTCTGCAAATTTCAACAGCTTAGGAGAGTCATCCAACAGAATTCTTTGCAAGTTTCCTCTGATCTGGTGATCATCATTTTCTGCCAGTGTTTTCCCTTTTTTCTTGGAGAGTTTCCATGATGTCACTGCCCTGTAAAACTGTGTCTAAAGTACTTTATGGGAATGATGATGAGCAGTACAGAGTGATGTATGAAAATTGCACTGGTTGCTGTTTGGAGTGAAAAGTTTGGGGTTTTAACCTCCAACATTCTGAATAAGAAGAGGTTGGAGGAAGCAACTAGGGTGGTCTCCAGAAATTTTACTTTAATATTTTTTTGTATCAATTTTGAAAACCTTACACTTTAAGCTTCTAGGAGGATATTTTAAGAGTAGAATGGTTTTACCATTGACTTCTGGGCATCTGTGTAAGCCAGGAGTGTCACCACTTTAACAGTTGCTAGTGCAGCTGACCTGGTTTTGAATGGAAAGATCTTGTTGATTGATGTTTAAACAAAATGTTAATTTCTTTGCATGCCATGTGGTCCCAGTGGACTTGCTTAGATGACCAGATGCCTTGAAAAGCCAAAGTTTTTCACTATTATAAGGAATTTGTGCAATTTTTCTGTTCTGTTCTTTTACTGTTGTTTTCTTCCAGCAGATCTGATTCACTTACAAAGTGGCTTTAAGTAGATCTTTCTACTTTCATATTCAGCTGAAAAAGTTAAACTTGTGCCTGTGTTCAGCTGCAGTTACTGTCTATAAACACATACCAGTTGTTAGGTGAGGCAGAGCTATTTTTCAAGGAGAAAAGTATACCCCTGAAATAATAGCATATGCTGGCTTCCCTGCTTGAATGAGAGGAAGAGTTGTGAGGTTTCACTACTGTTAAGCTCTTTTTGAGTAAATAATCTGAGATAACTTTTTCCTGTTTGCTTTTTGAGTTTTTTAGCTGACTTCTGATTGACCAGCCATGCTGAAAGCTTGTGAGAAAATCTGTTCAGATGGCCCTATTTTTTCTTTTCCTACTTTTTTCCTTTATACGGTTTTTTCTTTCTTTTATTTCCCCCTTTTTCTTCTTAGGATCTCACCTAATTAAGGGGTGGGTAGGGTCGCTGTGACCTAATTGTTTTTACCCAGATAATTAACATCCATTCAGCAATGTAAGTCTTCCTTGCATTTTTTCCCTAGATGAATGGTTCTCAAATTCAGTTACAATAATACAATAAATGCAAATTTATATTGCTATGAACATAGCAAAGAGAGCATAAAATAAATACCTACTTATTCCCATCTGTTCTTGGTACAAGTGCTGATACACTCCTAAAGAAAATTAGGTCCAAGTGTTTCATCAAATGTGAAATTTTGTCTTTTCTTATTAAGCAAAAGCAAGCTATTTATCTTGCAAGTATTTGAGGATTTATAGAGTCCGTGTGAAGAAATTTCTGCCCATTAATGTACATTATTAATAAATGCCTCTGGTTCATTTGGGATTTTCGTATGTAGGAAACAACATTAATAGACTGGTGTGTGAAAATTTGTCTGAAGTGCCTGCAACAGTACTTACTTAAGTGCAGATGTCCCATGGAGATTTGGCAATGTCAGCACTTCAGCAGAGTGCCCAAGGTGAAATTTTATAAATTATACGTCGTGTGTTTCAACTGGTTATAACATTAAGTAACTACATCAGACATAATAGAAATAGAATTGTAAAAAATAAATAATAGAATTGTTTCAGAAGTTGCTACGGGTAAGTAGTTGTTATAATTAGTATTTGTTGAGGTGATATGATGCTAAATCTGAAAGAGTATAGAATTGTGTTGTGTGTCAGCTAATATGTCACTGGGTGTGCTGTGTCATTCTGCTGCCCCATCTAATCACTCCCAGAACAGAATAAATTTTGAATAGCAGATTTTATCCTTTTCCAAGTACCCTCAGTTAAATGTTTTCTGCCTTACTACTTGAAAATGTGTATACGCAGACAGAGGCACACTGTTTCTCGGACATCTCAGAAGACAAAACTAGAGTCTGTAATTTTTGATTTCTTGGCCATTGTGGTCTCTCTCAGTTATTAGCAGTTTGACACTCATCATGACCAGCTTTGCAGCGCTTTAGGCCATTGAGTTAACTGAAACTCTTGGCTTGACAACAGATTTCAGGGAAGTCTAGCAAACTGTGGGATCTGATTAAAATCCCAGATGAGATAAACAAACAACCCCCAAGGTGTCAAGTGTTTGTACAGTGAATTTGTGGATACTTTTCATGTCCCTGTCAATGTATATAAAAATGGGGCTGTTTCCCTGAGAAAGTGGGAGAAAGCAGCCATGCCATGTAATAAGATTTTGCAGGAGACGTAACGTCTTCTCCCACAGGAAGCAGGAGAGCAAGCTGGTGTGTGTCACCTTCCTCTCCTCCACAGCTGCATTAGGCTTAGGCTGCTATGGGTAGAGGGCAAGGCATTGGATAAGTGGGGAGAACAAATAGCTCTTATGGAGTTCATTCCCATCATCCCTTCGGCAAAACCAAGGGAAGCCTCTGATAATTTACTGCTGGTGAAAATGATACATCCAGTTTTTATTATCTTGTGCATTTTCTTTTGATACGCTGGGCAAAGTGAAGAAGTGTAAAATTGAAGTAGGGACAGAAGAGGGGAGGAAAAAAGGAAGAGCAAGTCCGAAAGAGTGAGTCATACAATTCCAGCCCTTAAAGCTAGAAAACCTCTGTTCAAAATTGCTGAGCATGAAGCAAACATCACCTGAATCAGCTTTCCAACATGGCAGTGATAAACATGTGACCAATACTCCAGCCCAACAGAGGAGCCAGCCAGGAATACAAATATCACGAGTGCTCTGTTCTGTTTATGCACCAGAAATGGGATATGTGAGCTGGGACTTCTCTGACAGTGTGCTGTCTCTCCTGGCCTCTCCTTTGATGAGCAGCTTCCATCGGAAAGCACAGCCTTTCTGATCCCATTAGAGGAGAGAAGCTCTGTCTCTGTGGTTCTTTTTGTAACCTGTGCATTTTGTGAACCATGCTGTGCATGGGGGATTTGTTGAGAGATGTGTTGGGACCTAACATCACAGGCAGGCTTGTTACAGATGAAACCCTGTTGACAGAAAGGATTAGCTGCAACCAAGAGAGAAAAACAAGAAGTCATATTTTTTAAGGATGATCGTGGTACAAAATTTTGATTATTTATTGGGCAAGAAGATAGTCAGGGCTCTGTGTTATTAGAAATTCTGTCCCCTAGGAAACTGGCAGTGATTTCAGCCTGGTGCTGCCAAACTGTACTTCAGAATCTGAGGTTTCATATGAAAGAGGGGGAAAAAAGCAAAACAAACAGAAAACCCTCTATACCCTGCAGCTGCAGAGAAAATACTCAGAAACTCACTGTGACCAGGGTTGTGTTCTTGTCTTGAGTCAGCAATCAGCTTGAAGCAATACCTTTGAGAAGAGCGAACTGTGCTGGTCATTTCAATGCATGTGAGGTATGAAGCCTGACATGTTTACACAGCAGCTAGCTCATTTCAGTGCTCTTTTTGTTGAAATCTCAGTGTCATGCACGCTGTTTGAGAGCATATTTTCTTAGGACACAAGAAGAGAGCCAGAAGGAAGGTCTGTTATTTGTCATGGAAATAAGAATTAATGTTAAGGATAACTTCCGCTCTTCTTCTCTCCCCACCCCACACCCCCAAAAGAAAAGAGAGAAAAAAAAAAACAAGCAACTTTTCAAATTGCAGAGAAATGGATAAACAAGGGCTATTTTCTTTGCCCACCGGAAAAAGCTTTAGTCATATCCGGACTCTTGAAAAAAATCAAAACAAAATCCCCTTCTTCCAACAAAACCTTACATTCTCTGTAGTACCATATGCCCAAACTTAAAATTATCCAGCTTTTCATACATTCCACTTCTACTCTAACAGCTATACAATGTGCAACAATTGCACAGAGTCAGAAGGCAGATCTGGGAGGCACCAAGAATAATGAATTTGATGCCAGTTTGAAACAAATGTAGTGAATATGGAAGTAAATAACACAAGTAAAACTGGATATTGATGGTGTTTTTTCATTTCTGTGTGGCTGTCGAAATGTCCAATCTCCAATTTATGTAAACAGTACTGTGAATTTCCCTTTTTGCATCAGTTTTGCAGAATTTACATGCAGAGGCTGCAAAATGCAGGGGATCTTGAACCTTGTGCTCATGATCGCCCCAAGGAACCTGTTAATCAGTGGAAGTGTTGTATGGTTACATGGCTCGCATCATGTTTGAGCATTGGAGCTCAACATAGGAAAAGCACTGTAGTTGCAAACAATTAGTACTGGGTAAGACTCACAAGGTTTACTTAAGAGTCCCCTCATGCCGGATTCATATCCAAAATGTATCTGAAGTATCTGAAATATTTAAGAGTCTGGGAGGTAATAATTTGTCATTGTATAAGGCAGAAGACTTGTGTATGAAAGGGCAAGGGGATTGTGAAATAATTACTGGCTCTGCATTTAATTTGAGTCAATGAAAATGCCACAATGATTGAAGTGTTTATGCTGAAGATCAAGGAGTTATATTGGAATAGGGTAATCAAAACCAGGGACATCTCCTTTAAATTTTTTAATATTTCGCAGGGAGGAGATAATGGAGGCCTCTCAGAGTATAGCAAAGGGAGTGTTGGAAGGAAAGTCAGGATCAGAGGTCGCACCTGTGTGAAGTGATGGTTTGAAAATGACAAGTAAAAATAGAAATATGCTCCATTTGACAGTGATGAATGGGTTCCTTGACCTGAGGAGGAAGACTAGAGGTGGCTTTGCACTGTGGAGATGGTAACTTGATAGTGGCAATTATAGGTGAAAAAGTTAGCCAGTAAAAATATGGTGGGAAAAATGCCTGGTCTTAATTAGGTATGGTACTCATGCCCCTGGACTTCAACTGCCAGGGTGGCTGTGCTTTTCTCCAGCTTGGGATACTTTCAGTTTGCCAGTTTTCATGCTTTCAAGTGTGATTCTCCCATCCCTATTTTCATTACACCTGTTCCCAGTATGCCTTTTATTTCATGTTTGTCTATGCTTTGCTTACCTTCGGCACAGGGATATTCTTCGTCACTCACCTGTACTCCTAACAACACAAAACCTTATAAAGTTGGTGAACTGCTGGGCCTGGCTCAGAGTCAATATTGCTAGACCTGGGACTGTACATATCATTTCCACGATGCGGGTGGTGGGGTCAGTCATATCTTGTTCACACATCTCTCATATCTCAAAGGCAGGAAAACATTTGCCAGTGGCCTATAACTGTGCCTTTCTGCAAGCAATAAATGCCAAGAGTCTTGTCAGCTTTTTACATACTGAGGCAAAAATATGTTACAGGCTGCTGGTGGCCTCAGTTAGAACACGAAGCATGGACTGTGAGGTTAGTAGAGGTTTGCTTGTTCAAAAGCAGTTCTGATCAAGATGAATTATGAAAACAGCAATAAATCCTATGTTTTAAAAGGCAATAAACTGACTATTAATGTTTAAGGCAGAGCTCCAGGCAAACATGAGCAGCAGGCTGAACCACCTACCTTTATGTACCTTCCTCCTCCACAGCAAAAGAAGCTGAAGCATCCTGAACCCTAGGAGGTGTGCCTTGCGGCCCAAAGAGTCAGAAGTGCTTCAGACATTACATTCATGTAATGGTTTTCGTAATGGGTTTTGTTCCTCTCTGTGTATAGGTTTCCGTCTATCTGACCACGTAGGTCCCTTATGTACATGTGACATTGATCCATTTCTCAGCTAAAATACCAAATACATTGCAGTTTAGTATGGTGTAGTTAAGCATGTATTTGGGCACCACAAGTTTTATTTTATTGTGAAATAAGGTGGATGGAAAATTGAAAATAAAAAATACTGAAGTGCCACGTTCAGCACAGTTCTTCTCTTCTACAATTCTTTCTAAAAATGTACCAAAGTTTTCTTCTGAAGAGTTGAGTTTCAAGTGAATAATCTTTCCTACGTTAGTTCAGTGTTTGATTGCTTGCCCACCCAGTCAGGAGATACCAGCTTCTTGCCAACTTCCAATCAGTATGCTATCATAACACCAGTTTGGAGACCCTCAACTCCAGTGACCCATTTGGGGAGCACTCATACCCATAGTTCTCCCTTGTTCTCCTGCCCTGGACATGAAGTCTGATTAGTGTTTAGACATTGCTTTGAGATAATGATAATGTGCCTTTTAATTAGCATCAATATTTCTAGTCTTTTGGGAAATAATAATGTGCTTCTTTTTTACTCCTTGGCTGTTGACAGATGGCCACTTATTAAACATCATTTAATTCTGATATCAATCATTTTTGTGCTTTATAAAATATGCTCATCGTTTAAGGGAAATGATAAATATAGGAGGAAGATTTTCCACATGGGTTGCTTAGACTTTGAAGCAGTGCTGCAGCAGCAGTTGATGGAGGGAGGCCTTGTTTTTTAAGACATTATAAGTATAATCTCCAAGGCCTTGTTAACTTCCTTTCAGTGTATATGTGTATGTTAGAAGCAGCTCTTTCATGAAGTAGCCTGAATACTTTTGAGACAAAGCCACTCTTTAAACGTTAAAAAACATGAACTTTGAGAAGCCTGTGCTTATGTGCAGAAAACATTTCATGCATTTACACAAGAATCCATATTGTATCTGGTTTTGTGAATGCCATGAAAAAGTGAAGATGGATTCCTGTACGTCTGTTATTTGCAGCAAGGCTTTATTTGACTTGATGCATTCTTGGCAAGAGACTCCAATTCATTGCTTGTGAAACTTTGTTTAATGGGTACAATTATGATCTGCTTTGTGCCCTTGCTCATCTTAATAGCAGTATTAATTTGCAGGAAGGGACAAAAATCATCTTGCAGAGTTATCAAGCCGTGTTTAGGCTTTCTGAATGCTAATTAATTCAGAGCTCAAATTCTGTACCTGCTGCTTAAAAGGCTGGCAGCTTGTATTCATCACCTGAGTGACAGCTGTTCCTTGCCTTTTTTACTCTTAGAAAAAGAGTGGGGAACATTAACTCCTTCCATGCTAATGACTGCCATATTGAAGTAACAATTATGTTACTAACATCTAAATGTTTCTTTACCAGATTTGCTGATTTTGACAGCATAGTAGAGAAAGGATTGGTGACTTTATGCTATTAAGAGAAATTACTAAATATTTATCCAAATCACTGTTATCTCTTCTGAGCAGGACAAAAAAATGCCAAAAACAGATCCTCCATGTAAGCTAAAAGAGAAAGAATTAAAATATTGCTAAGTCAGATTTGAACATTTAGAGTGAGTATGGAATCTGAAGAATATTTTTCCTGGAAACAAAACCCTTTTTAAAATATTTACTGCCAAGAAAATATTTATTAGTTGCAATTAAATTAAATGTTCACTTAGGCCATTTAAATGTCACAGAAAATAGTAAAAGTACAGTTTTATATGCTGCATTCAAAGCTCATTGAGTTGCAATTTGTTAAACTGAACTCCCCTGCACTAGGAAGAAGTGGTGGCCTTTGGTAATAAAGAAGGGGGTTAAAGGCATGCAGTGGTTTAATTTAATTCAGTCTGAAAAAAAGTATCAATTGGTATAATGCAGATGTTCATATGCAGGTGTGAGAGGATTACACAGTTTGCCTGAGGAAGTGAGATAGTAATATTGGATTAAGTTCCTTCTTTTTCAAAGAGGAACAGATAGCTAAAGTGTGTATGTTAGCTCCACCGCTCCATTCCGTCTTGCCCCAAATGAAAACACTTAAATTATACTACATTTTCTTTCTGGAGGAAACATGAGACAAATCAGCAGTTGTTTCATGTCAAAGAGCATTGCTTAACTACTGACACCAAAAAAAAAATTCCACAAATTCTTCCAGTTAGTATTTTAGGGTAAATCCAAGGTTTTTTCATTTCTTACTTTAAAGACGTACGAAGTCTGGTATGTGTTTTGCTATATATGTTTTCAGACATATGGGTGTGCAGTAGACATGTCATAATATTTTGGAAGCCCTGTATCTTTAGGGAAACTCGGGGTGGACTTGGCTAATACCTCAGGGCTTTGATTCTGCTCACATTGGGTTTTACGCATTCTGACTCAGTAAATCTCATTAAGCACATGCTTAACTTCAGTACTCACCATTCGTTCTGTTGACTTCAATAGCAAATTAAGCACCTGCTTAAATGTTGTTCAGAGCCTTAGGGAAAGGTGATTAAACTAAATAACAAAGCTATGCTATTAAAACATTTAACTCATTAAAATCCAGTGGACTTGCTGACACACTGATTCACTGAAAACTCTGTGTTGAAAGTTAAAGCAGCCTTGTAACTGGCTGGCTGTCTTGTGCAGCTTGGAGCACCAAGATCAGGATATCAGATGGGTATTGCTGTGACAATACCTTTCCTTTTACCTGTAACCTGCTGTTGTATTCTTACAAATAATTAGTGAATGAATGGTTAAAAATTAATGAATGGTTAAAAATACTATTTGTAATAAAAAGGTTTCCAAGTTTGTTTACAAAGTGTTCTTGAAAATGAAAATAATTTTAAAGAATTTGGTGTCTTTTTCCAAGTTACTAAAACATCTTTTGTTTTTACTCATTAACTTCAAAAGATGTTTTTTGTTTCCATGCACAGGGATGATTTTTGAAGCATTAGCAGTATTGACTTAGTGCTCTTTATAAGTGGACAATTTCTCTGTTAATTTATGGTGGAGTTTGACTGAGATATAGTCTTTGAATTAGTGTGCAAGATGCTCTAATGAGTCCAGCAAGGGTTAAGAAAATGAACTGCAGTAATTGTGTTTTTAATATGTTACTTATTTAAAATTCCCTCAACTTTTTAGAATTTTGTGAAATAGCTTCTGTAGGGCAGATGTGTTTCTACAATAACCCCCTTATAATTAAGAAAGCAGAAGATTCCATAATTGTTTGGGGCTGGAGGCATGTGAGCAGCAGGAACTTGGAGATCAGAGGGAAGAGATAGGTGCTTTTTATTTAGTTTACCATAGAGGAAATAATCACATCAAGACTGATTTTGGGAGGCTGGACATGGCATCAACAATTTTTCCAAGTTCTTGTCCTGAAATAGTTCCTGTATATGCAAAACCATGAGCTTATGAGATCCTGGAGTGAGTTATTTGGGTTCTTTAGTCTGTCTGCAGTTTTTTGAAATAAATCTGAGTGATAAAACTGCATAATTGTTGTTACCGTGGTGTTAAAATCTTGGGATGATTCAGTCTCAGCGTGAGCACTGAGTCAGCCCAAGAAACCATCCAGTCTGCTGATTCGTGTTTGCCTCTTGACCTTTTGGCAAAGATCAAGTGCAGCATATATTTTTATCAGTTTAATATCTGTTATGTCCTCAACTGGAGGATTTTATATTAAATGAGTTTGGGGACTGGGAAATGTACTAGGAGCTTACGCCATCCTCTCCATGTGTGAAGCCTGCTATTGATGTGTTTCTAGAATGGTGTGAAAAGAAAAAAGAAAAAAAAGGCAGCAAGTCCCTTAATGACGATAAAAGAGTGCAAAGGGAAGAGCAGGAACAGAGCAAACATAGATTATGCCTCTCCACAGTGTTCTCTTAATTCCCACCAATTTTCAGCTCAGGGAGTTCCCAAGCCTCAAGAAAACCCCTCTAAAAGTACAGTAAAATAAAATAAAATAAAATAAAATAAAATAAAATAAAATAAAATAAAATAAAATAAAATAAAATAAAATAAAATAAGACAACATAAAATAGCAGTTTTGATTTAATTTTAATCTTGTTTTCACTGCCTTTTCAATCTGTATTAATATCTATTTTGTAATGTCCAGTATTATACGGTCAGGTTACCATCCTGAAGACTGGGGATGGACCTCACTGGGTACAGTGAGCCTACGCTTGGTCTCATCCTTGCTGAAGAGCCAGTTCTTGCATCACTGTTGCTGTTTATTTTCACTGACCACTCTTACAAGTGGTGTTTTTCTGAAAAATTAGATAAATAGCAATCAAAAAGTCCATCAGACAGGAAACACTCTGCATGATGGTGAAATGGAACATTCAGGATCTGATTGGGTTTGATTAAAGACCATAGGAAAGACATATATGTGACCGGTATCTTTGAGGAAACACTATTTTTTTAAACACAAGTGTTTAAAATATATAAACAGGCCAAAAACTATGGAGAGCTGGTTAGTTCACTTGGATGTTTTTGACTAACTAAATACCAGCTCAGTCCATTTTGTAATCTGGAGGTCCAGAGCTGTTCATACATGCTGCAGCCAGTGGGTGGCTTATAGGAGCTGGTTTTATTTGGCCTGCAACAGAGTCACCACTGAGGTCCATGTAATGCAGCAGGTGATGACAAGTATGGCTCATGACATCTTTTGAAACAGAACCAGGCCACTTAAGGCCACGTCGATATGATAGGGTGAAAACTGGGTGTTCTATTAGAAGCAAAATTAATACAGTTCAGATAGAGAGTGATCAAAACGATTTTTAGATGACATAAGAATTTGACCCTTCAAGGATGTTTTATTAAGTAAAATGAGGTAATACAGAATGGAGGAACCCATGTCATTGTAAATTAGTGTCCTTGAGTTAAATCTCATTACCAAGGCACCTTCACTTTTTTAGTTATTTGACCTGCCATGGTTAATAAAAAGGAAGTTAATTTGGTGTGACATTTTTGGTGGTAGCTTTGTGCACTACCAACTTAATTGCCGTAAAATAAAATATTAGTTTCCAAAAAAACCCTAAACTTCACATTCCTTGCATTTTGTATTTCTGGGTGATTTAACAGACATTATTTATAGCCTCAGTATTTCAATTAGGACACATTAAATAAAGCTCATGTGTGGGATGTGGAAATAAGTGTTTGTTGATTGTTAATGATTTTAATGTTACTATTTAATGGAAAATATGGTATTTTGATTCTTTAATATTTCTGCTTAGAGCCAAACCCTGAAATCTACAAGACAGAAATCCACTGCAGCAAAATGCCATCTTATTACTATGCATGCTATGATGCTCATAGGTTATTGTCAATATACAGTGTCTACTGGCAAGGAAGCTTTTGTTTGTCAGGGGAACAAAATGATTGCTCCTCGTTCTTCTAGACTGCTGAGTTCTTTAAATGGAAAGCATTTTGATCCTGGAGTAAATATTGATTGTCTCTTTTCTCTCTCTGAGAAAATTAATTTAGTGTGTGTTATATGCACCCAGGTTAAGTTAAGACCACCTCAGGACCCCACAGGCTACTTAAACCTGTGACACAGTGGTCTGTGGCATTCAAGAAGTGGCTTCATTACCCCTAGGTCAGCTCATACATGCTGGTTCTTTTGGAGAGTGTCTCCTGCAGCAGAGCAGAGAAGGATTCATGTGCCACTTGCCTATAGCAATGGGACCCCAGACTTCTCATTTTCAGCCAAAAAGTAGTGGCATCAATTTGCCTTTTTTCTCACCCCCTTCTGAGTGGTTCTGTGCCTTAAACCCAGGTTGTCCAAGTGAGGCCATGGGTCCTAATGCACTGTGCCTTCCAGAGACAGCCTTTGGAGAAAGACAGAGATCTGCATTTTGCTCTGCAGATTTTTAGTATGCAGAAATCCTTTTCACAGTCCATTGGGGCAAAAGTAGAGTGGTTGGCAATAGCCAAGTCTTCCCTTTATAAATAGACTGAAAACATGGAAAAGGGAGTGCAGAGTGTTGAGATAATTCATTTATGAAACTGAGCATCCACTGCTGTTGACACTCCTCAGCTGACTGGGGGCATTCTGGGAGAGGGGCTCATTGGAACATCCTTAATGCAAAAACTGAAACAATTTGCAAGAGCAACAGAAAGAATTGGACAGATTTCCTTAAAGAATTGCGCACTGCCACCTCCTCCTAAAGAATTGCACACTTACGCCTCCTCATTTTTGCAGCTCTCTTAAGAAGAAACAGAAATATCTGAGTCTTTGCAAATGACCACAGTATGTCTGCTGCTGTCAGTGTTTGATATCATTCCTTGTCTGTGTGCATCCTTGTCAGATTCAAAGCATAAGCTCAAATTACTGTGGAAACTGTGTCATGCAAGTGCAAAATTTCTGCTGCCCCAACTTCAAACTTCACTTTCATTAGTAAATTAACAGTTAGACCAGATTGATTTGTTCCCTTTTGAGAGTGATACTATGGAATCATGATTTCACCATTACTAAAGCAATAATTAGCATTCTAAGAAATTAATTTTAGTGGCATTTATTGCAACATGATTAGCTTTGTTATTTGTAAAGTCTGTGTAAGCTTCTGACATCTTGAATCACTGAATATCATTGTGAAACTGGGTTTTGCATTATATCATCAGCCATTTCCTTAGTACAATGTTTTGAAAGAATGAAGCAAAATGAAAAAGGAGAAGGAAGTTTTAGGGACCATACCTCTCTAGCATGTTATTAACTGGACACCTGAGACACTGTGTTATCATGCCTTTCCTCCAGAGCCAGCACTGTTGAATTAATACTGAATTCACATTTAATTTCATTTTTTATTTTTGACTCCTAATATTATTTTTTAAAAACTTCCACTGCAAATAGAGAAAAATTACAAAAAGGGCTAACATATAACTTGCTTCTTATGTGCCTCAGAAGGCGCAATCCTACTTTCTGACTTTCTAAAAAAAGTTATGATTGTTTAACAAGGTTTGAAGCTAAAACAGGGACTTCCATATGACCTGTATTACCTCTCCTCAAGGGAATGCATTTTCTTAAAGTGATGATTTATGAGATTCAATACTAGTGTCAAACTTGATTCTGCCATGTGAAGTAACATAATTAAAACACCAAAGCTGCAGAACACAAGCAGCAGAACATTGTTGAACTTGTAGGCATTTCCACATAGGTGATGTAAAGTTTGATGGAAAAGTGATATGAGTGTTTTAGGCATGTCAGTGTGAGATGTAAGAAAAACAAGCCTTAAGCAAGTCTGCTGTTTTTCTCAGAAGGATTTTATCCAGAGAAGAAGATGGAATATTTATGTGCAACAGCCGCAGCATATTTTAAGAATAATTTTGAATTCTTTTATAGTTAGTCTCTGTGTGATTAGAAAATAGATACAAATCAGATGAGGTAACAGTTTGTCCCATTTGTGGGAAGTGGCTTTCCAGGATAAAATTACAATTTATTTCTTTCTAAATGCAGTATCCATTGGGAGTAAATTAATTAAGACTGAGTGGATAAGTATCTGCTGTCATTCTGCAGTCATGACATGGCAAAACTCTAACTATCTACGTGCAAAACTCATTTGTACATGAAAAAAGTAAAGTGCCTTTGCCTGTTGCTTTTAATGCTGTTACATGACACTTTGAATAAATAACTTAATTCCATGTTTAAAATACTCAGATGTATAGTATTTTATTATTGGTATTTTTAACTTAGATTGCAATAGTGTAACAGCTCTTTCCTCATTTGAGAGGTTCACTCAGGAGACAGGAATGTGGTCTCTGTGCTATGCCCTATCAGGTTTATTATTTTATCTGTGCTAAGGCTTGAACAATGGAAGATGAACATAATGTAGATCAGGCATCCCCCAATGACTCTCAGGTTGGGCTCCCTCAGTGATCTTCATTGATGGGTAGGATTGATGGGGAGGTTTTGTCCAGGGGTTGTGATTTGAGTTGCTTAATTCCTTTGTACTTGCTGGAAAACTGGGTGGTTTCTTTGTTCCTCTTCAAGGGGAGATTTCATGCAGCATAAATGCAGGAATTTCTGTCATGTTGGAAGCAGTCCATTAGGACAACAAAGAAGTGCACATTGGCTTTCCATTGAGCTGTTGCAGATCATTAGCTTGATGTCTACATGTGTTTAAACAAAATTGCTTTCTGTGCTTAGTCCAGTCACCCTGTGTCATATTCTGTTGAGCTGCTTTTCTACCCTAAAATGAAACTAATTGCAAAATGGTTTTGACATAACAACATTGACTGTAAAGGTGTGTGTTTCTACATAAGTGTTCTTTTTTATGGCTTCTCTGCAATACAATTTCAATGAGGTGGATGAAAAATCAAGCGCTGAATCTTTGCTGTCTTCAAGCAAATATTATGAGGGATGATACAGCTGGAGTTTAATCATAAACTTTTCCCTTTCCTGACAGTACTGACATTTATTTTCTAGACAAACAGATGAATCTTAGATAATGAGTTGTTTTGGTCAGGTATGGTGTTGATGCAAAACTAAGGCCCATATATTCTGAATTGCCTTAAAAAGACTGAAAGCCTAAAAGCTGATATTGTGCAAAGTCTTATAAACTACTCTAAAAATTACTTCATTCAGCTCATCTGGGGTAACAAACCACTGCTGATCATCCATGCGTAGGGCAATCCATCATCCAGTGGACATGTCCTGGCACATAGCAGTGGAGGCTGAGTATTTAGTAACATTCCTTTTTTTTTTTTTTTTCATGTGCAACTTTACCTATGGCCCTTGGTGTGAGTGAAGTTGAGTGGTAACTTGTGATCCCTGTGAATCTGATTCACACTAAGCTTTTTATAGGGTTTCACAGCACTGTCTGCACTTCTTACAGTGTAATTGTCCAAAAAGCCTCCACCAGAACAAGAAAAGGAGTTGTGGGTATGGGAAAGAGGGAAAGACAATTGAACAGAGGGATGCTAAATACAGAAAATATGAGGGAAAACCCTGATCAGATTGAAGCTGAGAATACTTACCTCATCTGTTTTTAGCATCCCTTTTTGCATGAAGAGCCATGTAAAGGAGCATGGAGTTCCAAAGTGTGGGGATTTGCATCTGCGATACATTGTTGGATACTGGAGCAAAATTTTGGTCCTGTGGTTGCCTTCCCTAGTCAGTTTGGGAAGCAAGATGTTAAGTATTTCTTTGTGGAGGAGTATTAAAGCATGTGTAATTCAGCTAAGGTTGCAAATTTATTCCTTGAACCTCTGTGTTTCTGCGATTTTAAAAATATTTCGCTGTGTGTAGGGTTTGGGGTTTTTTTTAAATAGGATGTCTAATCTAAAGGCCACATACAGGCCTTCAAGTCTAACCTTTTCATTTTGCTTGACACTGTTGAAGAAGATAAGAGGGGAATGCTGTCAGAGAGTTTACACAGAGGATGGAGAGTGGTGTTGGTGAAGGGGATAATGACTTCAGCTCCGATTTTCTTCCTCCTGCTACAACAAGGCATCTGTATTCTCTGCTGGGTGCAACCAGCCTGCAGGAAGCTTTCCTTCTGCAAGCAACAAGTAAGTCAGGAAATCATCTGGGAAATTAAAGAGACATCAGAAATGGACTTGTGGTTACTCGTTTAGGAAAAAAAAAAAAAAAAGTGGATGGGTGGTGAAGGGTAATAATAGGGAGAACATGAGGAAGGACTTGTGTATACTTACTTCCATCTACAGTACTGTAGCATAACACTGCTATGGCATGAGTGCCATGAGCTTCCAGGCATCCATAGTGGCAGATCTTTGTCTTCCATTTCACAAAGGTCAGAGTTCAGTCCAAGCTCAACTTGCAGCTCCCTGACACTTCAGGGGGACCACAAGCAGTAGTGAAGGAAGAACATGGAAAGTTCCTGGGCCGAGATTGTCTGAAGCCTTCTCTTGCCATATAATAGCTTGTTCTACCATCTTAGTCAGGCAAAGATGTACAGTGTAACACTGCATCAGTTATTTTGCCTATCAGACTCTTTATTTTGTGCTGCAGAAACAAATGACTTTTTTTCAATTGCTTTAGTATGCTATCCTCTTCAGTTAGATGGTCTATAGGCAGCACATAAGCCGAACTCTCCAGTATTGTTTCAGAAGATGAATAGCATGTGTGATGCTATTGTACCTGACCTTCAGGTACAAGAGAAATGCAGACTGACGTAAGTTCTTGTTATTTGCTTCCATATGAACAGCTCTAAGTGTTCCTTCTCAAGAAATGCACATTTGCTGCATTCTGGCTTAGGGGAGGCTGCATGTGTATTTGACATGCTCTCAGTGGAGAATTGCTTATCCATGCCTGATCCTGATGGGTTTCACCTTCCAAAAGTAACTAGCATAGGTCAAAAGTTGGCAAGATGGATTGAAAAGTGTTTCCAGCTGATAGAAAGGCTTCTGATAACTAAGTGAGGGAATTTGAAATCCAATCTATTCTCAGTGGAAAACCAGCAAATAGTCCATGTTTCAACACAGACAAGCTATTTCAGTGTCTTAAGTGCTGGCATACAGGAGTTTTTCAAAAAACACACACTTGAATCTACTAGTTTTGCATCAAAGTACAAATTCTAAGTATTTTCTTTAATGGTCTGGGATATGCCAAAAGAACTTAGTTTGCTAGTTCAGTGCAGTGTTAATGGTCACACCTGGATGTGTCTGTCTCTAGACTCCCCCTCGTCCTCCAGGTCTTACATTCACTGATTCTGGCATTCCAGATTTCTTGTTTCTATCCCTATCTAAATTCATAATATTTTCCCTTCTGTAGCTGAATTTTTCCTTCCTTTGTCTGAATAGTAAACATTTTCATCTTTCCTATTTTCTCATCCAAATTCTTTTTTTCTGTTTACTTTTTTCACTCATGCCTGTTTGCCATGTTTAGGTTCTTCCATATGCCATTTCTTCACAAGTTGTTCCCATACTGTCCAATACTTTGAGGAAAACACAAGTTCTCAGTTGTTACCTATTCCTCTACATGAAGGAGTGCATGCTGTGAGCGTGGGATGAAAGAGTGGGTCTTGTTGGGCAAAGTTGATTTTATTCCTCCGTGATTTTTTTAGCTGCTTTTCTTTGCCTTCCATTCCTTCCATCTGTCTCTGACTGTAAGCAGAGCATAAAGCAAAGGAAGGGCCAAGTGTCTTCTAGGTTTCCTGTAAAAATACAGAATAATGATGAGGATGTGAGTCGGAGACTGGGCACAACAGCATAAAAGTGCTTTATGTATATTTCTTCATCATAATTTTCCTGTATTTTATCTCATTGTTTGCCTTTTTTTTCCCTGTTTGCACCTCTCCTATGTAGTCATGTACACAACTAATTGATGTGTAACAGGAGATCTTTAATCAATTATGGTTACTTTCTCATTTGCCTGGAACTGGGTACTACCTTGATATAGGAATTGTACCAGGAGTGCCAAGCTGCCCTTCATGGCTTTGTGCAGGGCTAATGAAACCCCTTGTTACATCTATACTCATATGTCCTCACCCTGCCCTTTTCAGATCATGGATTTCTTACTCAGACTGGGATATGCAAATCTGTAGTTTAAATTCAGAGCTAAAAAAGGCGAGGAGCTCTTACAGTTGTTTTGGTACAATTGTTTAAAAAAGTTTCAAAACCTAAATTCTTCCAACAACAACAGCCAGCAAAGACAGGTTTCCATAGCACAGGAGCAATCTTGTTTGACAGTCTTGAGCAAATTCTCCCACTACTGACTGACTACTGAGATTAAGTGGAATTTCTAACAAGCCTGGTTACAATGGGTCAAGCACCATATCTCTAGTTGTACGTACATATTGCAAGCCTTGTATGTTGCAGTAGAGGTTTATTTTAGCACAGTCATTTTATGGTGCTTGCTGCTACTAGATAATGGATGACCACTTTGTTAATGTTTGATGGCAGTTACAATGCACCTCTCCCAATGTCCTTATGTCTTTATACTAGAACTGACCTTCAGGGACAGTAAACATATTGTTTGGCAACAAGTTAATTACAGACTTTATCTTCCAAAAACATTCATGTCATGGGTGGGATAATTAAGATGTCCTTGCAAGTGAAAAAACTTTGTGACTTATAGTAATGCTCCAGTGTAGGTGTTAGAAACCGAGGTCACAACAGTATTACAAGAGCTGTGTACTCATGTTATTTTGACTAAATAATTCTCATCTTCAGGCTATAAAAGAGAAAGATGGACTTAAATTATATGTATGGCAATATATCCTGTAAGTCTGTAAAGAAAAACAAAAGAATTGGGTTGTCCAGGGGTATGATGGGCAAGCAGAACTGATTGTATTTGATTTACTGTGGGATTCATTACTAGGGTTTATTTTGTTTTTCTCCCCTTTCCTCATTTTAAAGCCTCTGTCTTTTGTTAAATGGTTAGAATCATATTGACCCTTTCTGGTTTTGTAATGTGAACTTCATGGTGATAAATAGCTAATTATTTGCAATTGAATTGGGCTATGAATTTAAATATGACAGAAACAGATGTACCTGTGATTACCTTCAGCATGGCTCAGGGGGTTTAAGTTTAACACAGCATAAATACTTTGCAGAAGTATTGAAATGGAGCACTGTAACTGGTGGAGGCTATAATAAAGATTTAATGCACTCTGTGGCACATGAATTTTGTTTGGGTTTCTTTCCTGAAAAATTTCAGGGAGGGAGGGGAGGAGTGTCTGCTGGTGACATCTGAAGTTCCATTTCTGGAGTGTCCACTCTCTAAGCTGGAAGCATTTCATTTGGCTGAAGTTATGAAGTATTTTCTTCACAATGTACATTCAAAAGAGGATACTGCGCATTCTCAAAAATTGGAGCCCCTGGAGGGGCACGCTGCAGTGTTATTTTGTGAGTGCCACTTGAAAGTCCTTCTTAGCTGGCTGAATTAGGTCGGGATGCACAGCTTAACAGCCCCAGCATGTCTTTGGATTAACACAAAACTAAGGATGAATACCCACATCAGTGTAATTTAAAGATCTTAATTGTAATATTTGAAAAAAGCGTGTATTCTGCACATGTTCTCTTTCTCAAAACCTGGCTCAAGGAGATAATAGGTCTGCCAAGGAGCTACTTCTGAGATGCTGTTTTCAGTTTCACGTGTTTTACTTGGAAACTTACATTCTAGCAGAAATAAGCAGTTTCTTTTTTTAATGGTGAGTATCATTGTAAAGAATCAAATAACTTCAGAATGAATTTCATTTTCTTCAACAGAAGGAAAGTCACAGTACAGCCACAATATATGTCAGGTCTGTATATATATATAGAAAAGTCATTCCTTGCCAAAATGTAGCACGAGTATGAAGGATTGAAACATACATTTTGAGATCTTTTTCTGGGTATCTCTTTGTTTGGATGATAATATTTATAAACATCCCAACATTCAAGAATAAGAGAATAAAATGGGATCTAAGCACAAAGACTTAGATTGATGGAATGCTGTCATTCATGTGTAATGCAGCACTGTTAACATCCTCATTTGTCCTCATGTGATGCAGTTACACACAATGTCCTGGCTGGGTGTAAACTGACTGCAAAGCAATAGAATAACACCTTCAAAATTATTAATTTTGAGGCTGTCTTGGTGACTATCTTGAGAGTTAAATCCCTCTATCTTTGCACTTATGAAAATGTTGTCCATATATTTGGGCATAGTGTGTTCAAGGAAAGTCAGATAATCTCTTCCAGATTCCTTCATTATTTAATAGCACTGGAATGTGATTTTTACTGTGCAAATTGATCCAGGGGTTCCATATTTTGAAATTCCATCTCCAGCCCTAATCCGGAAGCTAGTTCATCTTTGTTTTACCTTCTGCAGTACATGAGAGCTGAGTAAGCCAGCTGATCTCTCAGTCAGTATGAGGTACATCTTAAAATGAAGTTATCAATGAACATCACATGCACCATATAACATTTTTATTTCCATATAAACTAGACAGTTGTTGGTGAGCAAGCTTTTTACTTTTGCATGTTTTAACTTTTTAAATATCCAGTTTCCCCTTTGATTTATAATTCTTTTTTTTTTTTTTAGGAACTTCATCGCCTGTATTCACATTGTCTCTGTTTATGAGGTTTACTTGGGTTTTCAGCATAAAATATAGTTCTATTGAATTTCATTTCAGGTGATTTTTTCTGCATAACTATGTGCGAATAAGGGTTCTGATAATCCCATTCTTTTTAAATCAACCAGTTTAATACTTCTGTCACTGTTGCATGGAGATGACAGACTTGACCTATTTTTAAAAATGAGCTTTTTAGCTTTCTTAGCTACCGGAGGACAGAATTTTTAGAATTTTTGGAATTTACTATTTATTAGTTACCATTAGGTTTGCTGGTGCACACATGGATGATATTTTGCTTTTAACTGTTATCATTGGCAATGGAACTTAGTAGAATTTTTTTCTTCTTGCAACTCCTTGGTTCTTCCTAACCTTATTAGTGTTCTTCAGCCTTTGATTTTGAGCTGCTGTATCAGCTTTGGCTTTGCTGCATAAAAAATGCTTGGATAATGCTGAAATATATAGATTATCCCATTTCACATGCATTCCAGCAGAATGCATGGAGGGTGATTCATATATGATTACAATTATTTCTAATGTGACATTTACCCCAGAACTATATTAAGTTGTTAGCTGTGGAAAAAAATAAATTAATTCTATTCTGTATTCAGTGCCTTTGATGGTACTTTTTACAGATGTTTCAGATTACTGTCAAAACTTCATTATCAGTGATAATATATTAATGCAGTAAGTTGACAGAGGGGTTGACTGAATGACTATTGCATTGTATAATTAGGTTGGTGTAATATGATACATATCCACTGATCCTCCACAGCCTTTATATGAAATCTGTTAGACACTGCATTCCCTTGCTGCACTGTTACTATTCCCAAAGTGACTCCTACCATTTTTTTACTAGGGTTTTTGAAGAGGGTATTCATATATTAAAGAAACTCCATGGTACAGGGTTACAAATACATTTTCTTTCAATTTTTTATTTCAATATTGCTATCACTGAAACTAAAAATATCATTATAAAGTTAGCAGAATGCGTAGCCTTGCCTCAGTCTAATAAACCAGATCAAAATATAGTGTTTATATTATATATAATCAGTGTACTATATATTACCCGTATTTACAAGTATTAAGTACTTTGAGAGTTCCTGCAATTTCTGTACAAACAAAAAATTGTTTGCAGAGATGTGTGCAAAGCAAAAAAAAAAAAAAAAAGAAATTTTAATGGAATCCTTCCAATAGCTGTCAGTTCCTTCCTTAGAGTTTGATAATTGAAAGGTTTGTGGTTTTTTTAGGAAGGGAAGATGGTTTCGATCATCCAAAGGCAGTGGAATGTTTAACTACCCTTCTGCTATCAGTGGACTTGTTTACATTAGGATTTTGACTAAATTGAGGTTGCACATATCCAGATGTTATCTGCCTGGGTGACTTTTTCATTTACTTTGGCAATGGATTTGATGGTGTATTGCTACCATCCTTTTGTCATTTTTCACATTTTTCAAATCACATTTCAGGCTACACTTAGCATTTCCTTTTCTAAACTTCCACTAAATTTTTAACTTTAACTTTTGTTCTTTTTTTTGTCTAAGGATGAATCCTTACTGAAACGACTAACATGATTTTGATCTTTACTGCAGGTTTTCTCACTGGTTGTTATGACTAAAGCCAAGATACAAGAGAACAAACCCAAGATACGAGAGAAACTTCTATTGTTCTTGATTTTTATCCCTGCTTTGTTGTGCTGAGGGGCAAGAGATGTATCTCAAATGCATCCACTCTGCAATGTCCTTTCGGCAAGACAGGAAAGACAAAACTCTCCACCAGGAATGGCTTTCTTCCCTGTACCCGGTGAACTATTATGCTAGTGGCTCACACAGAGGAGCAAGGGCTCCTCAAAAAAGTAGGCTGCAAGAGGATAACATTGCAGAGAGCATCAGCAGGGAAGTGTAGAAAACATTCACTGGGACTACTCAGTAGAAAGAAACAGTCTCTAGTTCTGAAACATAGCAACAGTTGGACAAGACTATAATTTAATTCACTACTGTCACGTCATTTTTCAGCACTGGTGGGGGTTGGGAGTGGGGTGGGAGGGAGAAATTCCCAAGCCCAGAAACCTGCTATTTAGGGTGTGCCAGGTTGAGGACCAGCTTGGAGAAAGAATTCCGTTTTTTATATCTTTAGAGTGCTAAAGATGTTAAGTGGGCAAGTGCTCAAACTCTCAGCAGCGATCAGACAGAGCTGCAGCCAACAGAAACAGACATTTGAAAGTGTAAGATCCTAATCTATGTCCTAGTGAACCTTTCTGCAGAGCTGTTTTACCTCTTTCAACCTCCAGACCTTCTGGCTGCAAATTAAAAAGAGTTCATGCTGGTCTTCACGTAACTCACTGATATATTAGCTCTGAATGGAACTCCACTTGCTAATGTTTATATAGTCTTGGTAGATCTAATCCTATTTGCAGGCCTTTAAAATGCCAACCTTTTATTTTAAGCCTGGTTTACTTCTAACTGCAACATTTAGCCTCAGAATGTGTTTGTGGGATTTTTCCTCAATGTCATTTTCCCTCAATGGCATTTTAAAAAGTGTAAGGTTTTAAATCAGTAAAAGTAATGAAATTTTTTGTGCTCTTTTGCCTATCATTTAAGCAACTCTATGGTGTAAACATACATTCAAGGATTTGAATGAAGCAGATCTAATTGTTGCTAATAATGTTTATCTTGGTAATGCCTAGAAAACAGCTGTTATTAGCAATGCAGAAACAGATGGAGACAGGTTTATGTTCTCTTGTAGTAGCCAGGGGTGAGTGATATTGGTGTAAGTTTAAATTAAAATCCACAGCGTTGATGTCAGCAAGTATTAGACTAGTTCCATTTAGAATATAGGAGAGAGAAGAGGAAAGGGAGAAGAAAAATTGGTTATGAAGGTTCAAGATAGTTGGAAGGAATTGTGATACTGAAAAGGGAGATATGAATAAACAGTGAAACTGAATTGAATGAGGGGAGAGTAAAGATGATCTGCCAAGCAACAGAGCAGTTAGCTCAGGAAAACATAGCAAAACCAGACATGTATGGATCACCAGAAGTACCTCTCTTTAGTAGCTGTTGCTTTTACAGGTTGGAGAGTGATAGGTCTCTCTGTGAGTATTTTCCCCCAGGACAAGTGATGGACTGAGATTTGACATCTGCAGTGAACTATCTGCTGTCAATAAATTAGTGCCAATAATGAGATGGTTTTAGATGTTTGCCTACAAGTTGCACAGTGCTATGCAAGAGGTGAACACAGAACTTTTTCCAGTGACTTCCCAGCCTATCTGACAGGCACAGAGCAAACGGGTTGTGCGTTATGGTGGTGGGAGCTCTACCTCCTTTTCATCCTTCTTGTGAATTTTATAAGAGCAGGGTTTTACTCCACATTGTGAGCAAGTCATGTTTGCAATAGGCAGCTGACTCACTGTATAAGGGCCTGATATCTCTGTGAGATTTGTGAGATTCGAGAAAATTATTTTTATATGTTGGGTCTGAAAAACAACATGAAAATAAGTATCATGTATCTTAGAACACCTGCTGAGTGGGGAGCTGCCCTACAGTGTTAGCTTTGTGCACATTTGAAAAATCTCTTATTTAGGACCAATGGTAGAGTATCATAAAACTATGAGGGAATCAATTATCCTACTTTTTCCATTGGCATCTCTGAGGATGTTTGTTCTCTATAGATTTTTTTGGAAAATGGTGTTGAAAAGGTTGGAATTTTGTTTTTAAAACATTACATTACACAGAGAGAGTAAGGCTTGTGGGCAAGTGTTATAAACCCTTTTTTTTTCCTCTCCCTTAGTCCTTTACAGTGGCACTGATTGCTTGCTTGGTGTTTAATTGCATGGTATCTTTGGCAGTTACGGTGCGGTCAGAAGGAAAGGGCAAGGGCAGGGGAAAATTTACCAATGTTGCTTTTCAGTTCAGACAGGTTGCCTTCAGGAGATCTCAGTAGATCATTCTGCTCTTTGCTCCTTGCCTTGTATATAATTAATTTGGGCTGAGTGACTGCTTTTAAATTGAGTTTTGTGGTAGCTGCTGGTTCAGAGAGCAGGTCTGAGCTCTCAGCCTCTGAGCTGTTTACTGCTCACAGGTGTCTTCTCAATTGATGGTAATAATTCACTTAGGAATCTCAGCCCATGGGTTATTTTGTTCTGTGTCCACTTATCCTGCAGAGGTGAGAGTTTTGAGAAGAAAGGGAATTTAATGAAAACTGGAACAAAGCAAGGGAACCAGGATGAATGTTAGAATCAAAATAGTTCTGAAGTATTTGTGGGGATGGAGCAACCTGGCTGGAGGAGAGAAGGAAACCGTTGCCTACACAGAAAACAGTGTGCCGAAGGACATCACTAGAAGGTTCTGCTAAATTCCAAAGCCATTCAGGAGAGAAGAAAGTGAGACTTTGGGATGGAGGGGTGTTTGTTTAATTGTTTTTTAGACCCTTCTGTCTCTTGCTATGTCCAAAGTAGAGGTTCATAGGACCTCTTTACAAAGCTGTATGGCGCATGTATTATCCAGCCCTGGTCACTGGAACAATGATGCGCCGCAATCCAGGGTGCTCAGAAGGAAGGAGCTGTGAGAAACAAGTAGATTTGAACAATCAGGTCATTGATTTTTTGTGTGAGATGTTGTGAAGGGAAGCTGGGGATTATCCCAGTAACGCTTGCCGGAAGACTGAGCTGGTAACCAGATTACACCAAAGGAAACTTGAGAGCACCTGGATACGTACCATGTCTAGTTACAACATAAGAACTGCAACTATTCCCTGACAGCTTGGCAGGTTGAAATAACAGTGGGAGACTAGAAAAGAGCGGAAAGAAATATTGTACAAAGAGCTGCATGGCTGATTGCATTGGTGCCTTTATGTCAGTGAGTCTTCCCCATGAGACATACACAAAGGCTGCATACACAGCTGCAAGCTGTGGAGCTTGCATTCACATATGGTGGCACACACGTCTTGTGAGGTGCTGTTAACAGTAACAGCTCTTTCTTCTTAAAATTTCTAGGAATTATATTTAAATAAAATTATCAGTATCAATTGCGACTTGAAGCAGATTTTCAGACTCTAATATTCAACACACCATATTTCATTTTATGTTTTGTTCCAGTTAATATTCCTGTCCAGACAGACAAGATTAGTTGGAAGCAAGAAGGCACAAACTGGTTTTGAGGAAAAGTAAATTTTACAGTATGAAATAAGCAAAACACAAAGAGAATTCCAGCTTTAAATTCTTAGTTATTAATATCTTTGGTTCTTGAGTCTCAAAATTTTAGCTTACAAAACCAAAATAAAACAAAACTGTTACCAAAACTTTATAAATCCAAACAGAATATGCAGAAGTCGGGAAGTGCCAGAAAACAACTTCCTTCAACCCCACTGCACGTCAAGGAAGTCTGCAGATACCAACTGTACTTTACTAAGTCCTGCTCTGGTGACTTGACACCCTCTCTGTCCCATTCGCAAATGAGTTCCCTGGCCGCAGGTGTGCTTTGGAGGGGTGTTCTGAGCTTTCTGCATTTTGACTGATCTTGGAGATCAGGATATCTCCAAGTCTTTGACTAAAGAACTGAAAAAAAGGAATATGCTCCCAGATGACTTCCTGGTATCCCCATTCCCTCCACTCTCATATTCCTTTAATTTGGCTTTTTTATAAAAATGCTGTTAATCCACTTTCTCTAGACTAGATTCAGTAATTCTCACCCACTTCATAGTGGCACTCACCTATATTTAATATTATTTCCCAAAGTAAATTTGAACTCAGTATAACAGTATAATGCAAATTCAACAAGGACAAATAGCATGTATAAATTCACTGGCTGACATTTGCCCTTGTTTCTAAAACAAAGGCATAAATTCTTTACTCTTTAATCTTACGAATTTCAAGTTTTATGCAAAAGCTTTTATTTTTTGTAGAAACTGCAAAATCAGTGCTTACATTTTGAATGCTTTAGAACTAGGAGGTATTCATCTTTTTCTCTTGAGTTCAGATGCTTTTCACCTCTTTCTAAAATTGTTTCCTTAGTTTAAATTTGCTATGCTTGTCTCAACCATGGGAATGTTGCCTTGGATCATTTGCAATGAACAGCTGCAAGGAGAACACAGAAAGAGAATATGCTAAGTAAATTAGAGGGTTTAACTGCACAGCAGTCAGCAGTCTTTCATCTGTGATACTGTGTGCTTGTCTGTGAATTTGGGAGTAAGTTTCCAGAGTTCCAGAAAGCTCCTGGTTTTGATGTGTGGAATCCCAGTGAGCAGGAACCTCTGACAGCAGCTTTTCCCAATATTTAATCTTCACAGTGTCAATGAAGGGAAGCTCAGATTCTATTTTTTCCCCCCATTGCCTCTTTCTGCACTGTTAACAGTGACTATTCAGAAACTCTCTTCATGAAGGTGGGCTTTGCTGATGAACTTACACTCACTCAGAATATGGCAGCATGAAAGCATTATCTCCTGACCCTCTTTACATTGAGAAGGAAGGTCTTTAAACAACCATATTTTATCCATACAGCTGTTGCCTTGGTTGTCACTCATGCTTTAACAAGACTTTGATGTTGGAGAATTTCAGGGTAAAGTGACAGCCATACATGCTCATATTGGTAAAATTCCTGTAATGTAGTAACTACTTATACTTTATTTTATATTCTCTACTTCAGCCTGCTATCTGCTGATGAAATTGGAAGCGTTTGGGAGAAGGAGGGGAGAGAAAGGGTTGGGTGGGATTTTTATGTTTTTGAAGTGAAAGAACATTTAATATATTCATGTCATTATAGTATATGACATCATTTCATGGTCATTTATGCAAGGTAGTAAAACAACTATTCCCAGGTGCTTCTCCATTGTGAAGCAGCACAAACTGTTAGGATAACTCTGTGAAACAGGTTTGAAAAAGAATGCTGTCAAAAAATAGGTTTAACATGCGTAGAAAACACAGCATATTTGAGATTAGGGTCTATGCAAAATTTAATTTTCTCTCTTTAAAAAATGGAGAGCAGAGAAGTTCTGAATGCACTTGACAAATGAAAAAACTAGGAAAGTATGAACCAAGCAAAACTTGTCAGTGATTTGCATGTTGTATGTCAGGATAGAGGCAAATTAGTACCTTATGAATAAGATGCTGATAGTAAAGGTTATATAAGATATATACGTTTGTGCCATCTTTCAGAAATTTCTGAAATACACAGAGATTTTGAAAAATAATAGTTGCTGAGCAAGCCTAAGAAGAACCGCTTTCATCTAAGAAATATGGATAAATCTTGTTTACCTGCAGAACTGTAATTTGTTATCTTAAGGTTTATCTGTCATTTTATGTAGGCACAGCAGCATGCTTCCTCCAATATTTTATCTGTAACCATCACAAGACAAGCTGGTTTTCATTTTCAAAGCAGTATTTTCATCGTGTCCATAACTAGAATGTACCATATTTTCAATTGGTATGTCAGGGACATTGTTACAAATACCCTTTATACTCCTTGAAAATTTTCGGCTTTAATAGAGAACATGTTTTAGAATTTTTTTCTATTGGAGCAATGGATAAGATGGTTCTACATTAGCACTCCTGGGATTTATGCTGTATTTTACACTACAACTGTTAAAAATTACTCACACAAGCACCTGCATGTGCGGAAGAAGAATTCTCCTTGACCAGTAATAGTTCCAAAATGTGTTATTTTGCTGCTAGGAACCAGGATTTCAATGCAGCATTCTAGCTGCTAATGGATATGCAGGGCGCTTCCGGATGAAATCTTGATTAGTAGATGACAGATTAACAGAAGAGCTGTGTTTTATGGTTAGAGAGGTTAAACAAAACTCATGTTGCCTTTTGGATGGAGAGGAAGTAGGATCATTCAGAGACTTCACAGGAAGTCATGGGAGGAGAATGCCATGGTGATTGATGGAGGTGGTCCATTATCAAACACTTTGAGAAAACTTTTATTTCCTCTGAGTAAATCACATAGGTTGTGCAGGGCACAAGTAGAGAATTAATTTTGTTGACTTCTGCTGGAAATATGTCAAATGGTATTCAAGCCAAAATTTAGGAAGGGAAATTGCATAGTGTATTTCAGCCAATTGTGTGGTTAATGTTCCCTTTGAATTTAGCAGCTTTTATTGTTTGGTAAATTATGTTTTGTTGAAAATTCTCTTTTTATGTAAAGGTCATTTAGATTTCTATGTCCAGACACATGTAATAGACCAACAGAAGTTGAAAACTTTTCCTGTAAACTAAATTTGTAAATTTGGTTGATTATTTTCATCTTACTTAAAATACTGCAGTTTTATTTTGTTCATGCAAAACTCTATTTTAAGTAATACTTAAGGAAATTACAGTCTCACAGTTGCTATTAGCCTGGGCTGTTCCCTAGGTAAGGAAATCCAAGATTGGAGAGTAACAATTTTGTATGTGCCACATACTGAGAGAGTGTACTTTTGGCTGGGGAAGCTGCAAAGGAGTTCAGACTCAATAAATACCTTTGGCGAATCCTTCCAAACAAGAATGGCGTGTGCAGCCACCCAAGGGCTTTACGGACTGCTGAGTCCCCAGCGACTGCAGCCCTTGATTGGTAAAAATAGGACTTGTTTTGATGGATAGCCCTGGAGATCAGGATTGGGATTTTCAGCTTGAGTAAATGTGGGCTGGAATCTACCAGGAGCATAAGATAATATCCATGAGGGAATGTGAAACTATTCCCTTCTAGTTGCAGAAAGGCTACTGAGTGTTTCTGAGGAGCCACATTTTGCACAAGCTTGAACCTTTGCATTAATTCTAGGTGTGCCTCTATGTGGCAGGAGAACCCATATGGTGCATCTCTGAATCACCATCGAGGGGACCTTGTCTGTGTGTAAAGGATCAGGTTTTAAGTCATGTGCAATCTGGAGAGATGTTTTCTGCAGGCAATTATTTTAGTCTAGCACCTTAGCTAAATAATAATTAAAGTATGATTCAAAGCTTCCCATCACTTTGGAAAAACAGATGGGGAAGACATTCCCCAGGAAGTCCTCTAAAAAATATTCTCATCAGACTTATTCAAGTTTATTTTGTGCCAGGTGTTTCTTTGTGCAAGAAACGGATACCCCTGGCAGTCCTAAATAATCAGGATTTACACATCTTCTTTTAGACTCTGGAATAGCTTGTAGTCTGTGAGACAAAAGGGAGATTAGGTTTAGCTCTTTTTATCTGACACTGAGTTTCTGTGACCTACATATCTTGTGGCAGATAGCTGGAAATCCTAATGCAGTTGGCTTCTTTATACACCATAGTGTGTTATCAGCTGAACTATGCAAAATTAAATGTTGGCTACACAGGTGAGCTGTGTAAGCATCCATTGTTAGCCAGAATCCAAGGGTTAGAGTGTGCCACTGTTCCCTTAAAGCCTGCCAGCCAACCCAAAGATGCCAAAATTCAGGTCTACACTGCTTCTATAAGAAATTCCCTGCATGGTTTCCTGACTCATGTAACACAGATTTTGTGCTGCAAGTCTGAATTGCCATCAAGTTCCTTTAAAACTTCAGTCTTAAAAAAGTGAATAAAATGAAAGAATCTGAAGTTCAAAGACCTCAGAAGCCAATAGAGGTTTTTTTCCTTGCATATATAGCTATTTGAAGATAATTTTGGAAAAGACCACAGTTGTTCATCAAAGAACCTACAGCAAAAATTTGTGTTAAGATTTCCTAGTAAGAGGAGGATGCAGGAAGACAGGTTGTCCTAGCCATTTCCTGTCCCAGTACCAAGTTCTCATCTTTTGATTACTTAGCATTTTGCTCCAAATTTTCATGAAAGAGATTCTACTGAGACATTAACAGCCTGTTAACAAACCTGGGTTTCTACCTCAGAAAGAGGTGTGTATTAGAAAAAGTCAAAATTTGAAGATCTGGTTCATTTTTCCTGCTTTTAACTTCAGGTTGGATGTAAAGCCAATTCCTAATCTCAGTCAGATGCAGCAAAAGCTTCTATCCTCATATAGATAGCGTCATTCAGGCTGGAGAATTGCACTGCATCCTGTATTACCCAAAGCCAGATTCCAGGTAACAATCCCTGGGTTTCAGTTCCTAGGAAGTTCAACAAATGAAAGCACATTTATTCTGAATTCTGTTTGCAGCCTGCTGCTTAGTTTTATTTTTTTCTCCTTTACTTCTTTCTCTATTCTCTAATAGAGTTTATCCATTACTTTATGCTTGTTTTTTTCTTGCCTGTTTTACTTTTTACTTTTTCCCATCTTTCTTATTCTCCATATTTCCACTGCTTTGAAAAGTAAATGCTTCTGTCTTGGCTATTCTGTTGTCTGTTGTTTTTTGCTTCTTGTCCAGATATTTTTGGTTTTTTTTTTGCTCAGCCTTTTCTGGTGATTCTGCTCTGGCAGCTTTAAATTACATGGTCTAAATGATTCTTTTTCAAAGGAATTAAGTCTGGTCTCTGTATTCAGCTGTACTCTTTTGTCTCTATTGGCCTGTTCTTACCTCTAGTAGCACTTAAATAATACTATAATACATTAATTGTTTAAGCATCATTAAAAATAGCTAAACAACTAGCAATATTCTTGTATTCTGGATGGAGAGGCACAGATAAAGGGAGAGACTTCTCATGGCACAGGATTTTTAAGTGATAATTTCCTGTGTTTTCCCCTCTAAGTTTCCTTCCTGCAAACACGGTGCCTTTGAAAATTTTGCTTTTATTGCCATGATTTGCCTGGAGCAGAGCATAAATAATGGAGTGAAAATACCTTCAATTGCTCCATAAATTGTTGTGAATTGCCGCATCCCAGATGAACAGCATTGCTGGTGGGGTGTTGAGAGAGTTAAGATGTAGGAACTTGCCTGACATCAGGCAGTGTACTGACAGCCACAGAGCTGGTCTTCCCTTGATGGGGTAGGAAAGTCCTTTGTAAAATAAAAGTGAGAGCAGGTGATTTTCAAGAGCCTGGTATGGGCTTACATGGCATAACAAAGGTTTTCACACATTATGAAAGATGCTTTTAAGACTTCAGTGAGACATACGGAGATCTGCAACAGCCATCCCAAAACCACAATGGGCCATGGGACTCCTCTGCCCCTCCCTGTTCATTAGGAGTTCCTAGAATTTGACTGTGTGTTTATTTTCAGTTCCAAGACCCACAGTGCCTTGCTCATGTGCAAATGCTTGGAGTATTTCAGGGTGTTCCTTCACAGGGAGCAAGGGGGTTGCAAAGTGGCCTTTTTTCTGTTTTTTTCTAGTCTGTTCTATCAGTACTAAATGCTGAATGAAAATGAATTTACAAGAAGCTTTTGAAGAGGCCATAGTGACGGTTGAGTCCTCTCTACTGTGCTTTACCCTATTTGACACCTAACAGTTATTGGCACTTTTAAAATTTAAGTGACTTTGGCCTTTTAACTTCAAATGCCTTCTATCAATTAATATGACCAGGTCTTGAACTGAAGACAGCTTATCCCAGTTGATGGTCCTCTGTGTAACTCTCCTGACCAAATTTCCACAAAGGCTTTTGGAGGGGAGCAAAGAAAGGGATTTACCTTTTCTTTTTTAGTCTTTTTAAAACTGACCTCCCTGTAGAGGTCCTTTAATATCAGGAGGCATGCAGTATAAATCCTGTGCGTTCTATTGCTTGATGTAGTGAACAGGCTTTCTGTGCCTATGAGATGAAGTGTTAGAGTAAAACAAGGAGCCTGTTATTGCTATATTTTCATTTTGTGTTACTAAAGATTCCGACTGACTCAAGCCATTAAAACTGTAGAATTACCTGGTAACCAGCAACACAGGCTTGAAGTCTCTGATAAAAAATGACATAATGTTTTCTACAAATAAATATGAAGCAAATAATAAATGCAAAAGACTCTTTTAAACTCTCCAGCTTTTCTATCCAACTGATTCACTCTGCAGCCTACAGAATCTGGAGACTTAGGCTGCACCTTCCCTTTATGGTAGGTCTTCATGCCCACACCCAGCCTAACTTCCTTAGGCTGCATAGTGACTTCTTAAAATTTTTCCTGTGTCCATGTTCCCCACCAATTCTGCTTTTAAACGTCACTAGAGCAGCAACACTTTATGCTCTACAACTGCTTTGTAGTTCTTATCATTTCTGTTTAGCAGAAGGAGACACCTGGGAGTAGAGCTGTAAACAGATTTTCCACAGTGGTTTCCATGTCCTGCCTCCCTCCATCTTCAAAAAAGAGGCTTCCCACTTGAATGATATTTTAGTATCAAAATCCATTTTCTGTTAGATTCAAACTGGGTTCCTCATCTATCAAACTCTCCATATGTAGAAGATTTTGAAAATCTTTTGCACCCGTTTTGCTGTATTAATGAGAAACTGTTACAAAAGGTTACCAGCAGCAATAGAAGCTCTTGTATAGAAAATGTTATCAAAAATAGAAATACAGATTTTTATTAGTTACTGCTCCTAGCAGTAAGCAGCTGATATGTTCCTGGTGCAAGGAATTTTCAGTGTGATATGTTTGGGCAATGATAATGTGCACCTGAAGACAATCCAAGCATTAGTGCTTCAAATTGCTACATACCGGGTAGTATCGCATAGTGCACAAACTACTCAGGCTATAGCAATATCCTTAGTAGCTTGAAAATAAAATCTTATGCGGATGACAGTTTTGTCAAAAGATGATCTCAGTATTCATGTGAAACTTCATCATCCTGGCTCATGATTTGAATTTTGTTATGTTCCGAATGCAAAAACTGTAACTCTTTAGATTTACTTACATGTGACATGTTTGTTTCCTTTGTTTTGACAGCTGGCCCTACACATTTGCTTATAAATAATTTAGAAAAAACCCATATGACTTCTTTCATATAACTTCTTTAGGATCTACTTAACGGTAAGGATAAGGCAGGTTCAGATGGTTCAGATAGAAGTTTACTTCTGAATAGTCATGTCCTAAATTGCTTTGCTAAACTGAGCTATGGCTTTCAGTCAGCAATACCAGTAAACATGTCTCTGCTTAACTTCATGCTCAGATGTTTTTTTGAGTAGGGATATTTTGACTGTGGGCCTCCCATCCCCCTAGGAGCTGACTGATCCAGAAGAAGGAGGTAATATGAAGAATTGCTTTTCAGAACAGAACTGTGGACTGGTTTTTGGCATTACTGTTGCAGAATTTTCTTCTTTCTGAGCTTCACAGGTACAGTCTGGTCCATTTCTAAACCAGCACCATTCTGAGTGGTGGCCCAGGTCTCATTTTGTTTCATTTGTAGCCCTGGCTTTGTTATTTTGGCGGCTAGTTTTGATTTGTCCCAGGAGTGCATCCAACTGGGGCATTGTTCTGAACCCAGAAATACACTATATTTTATCACATTACATTTATGATGATAAAAATCCTTCCTTTTTGAGCTTGTGCATTTTTCACTTTGACTAATTAAGGGAAGATGGTTTAACTATTAACTTGTAAAGAAGTTTGGTTTCTTCACTGCATGAGTGTTTAGTTAGTGCAGTCTCTGCCATTCTTACAAGGGAAGAACAGCTGTGAAAAATTTTAAGACTTTGATAGTGGAGGTCATTGAATGGGCTCATTTTCAGTATTTCCTTAGAAATAGACCTTAAAAAATAGCAGTAAGTTTTTCCCCTTATGTGCACTGATTTAAAATGTGGTGCAGAGGATCTTGTGAAATCACAGAATACTGAGGGCTTTTTGTATTTATCAGAGTTTTTTTCATTAATATGAAAAAGATCAGGGATAAATTTTTTTGTTCTGCTACTTCTTATAAACCCTTTCCAGCTCCCTAGATATTCTGGAAGATGTGTGCAGGAGTCTGGGCATGTCATGAGTTACACATGATGAATTAATACAGGGGTGACTTGGCAAAGTCTGTTAAAGAGTTCTGTAGTTGTACCAGTAAGAAGAGATAAGGGGGGAAATGGGGCTTTTGTAAAAGCAGCTGTCATTTTGTGGGGGCAGGACTGCTGGAATGGGTAATGGTGATAAAGGCCCCAGGTGTGCTAGATTCCCAGGCAGTTCATGTAGGCAAAGGTGGGAATCAGCAGCTGTGGAAGAATGGTAAGAGAATCACAGTCACAGAATCAGCTAGGTTGGAAAAGACCTTTAAGTCCCACCTATGGCCTAACACCATCATGTCAACCAGACAATGGCACTGAGAGTCACATCCAGTCTTTTTTTAAACTCCTCCAGGGATGGTGACTCTACTGCCTCCCTGGGCAGCCATTCCAATGCCCAATCACTCTTTCTGAGAAGAACTTTTCTTAATAACCAGACTAAACTTCCCCTGGTTCAGCTTGAGACTATGCCCTCTTGTCCTGTCACTGGTTGCCTGGGAGAAGAGACCGACCCCCAAGTGGCAACACCCTCCTGCCAGGCCGTTGTAGTGAGTGGTCTCCCCTGAGCCTCCATTTCTCCAGGCTGAGCCCCTCACAGAACAATAAGAACTATTATTTCATGGTCACTGTTCCCCGGACAGCCTCTAAGCACCACATCTCCCAGCAGCCCATCTCTGTCTGTAAACAGCAGGTCTAGCAGAACCCTAGCCCTGGTAGGCTCACGCACCAGCTGCAACAAGAAGCTCTTCTCCATAAATTGTAAGAATCTCTTAGATTGCTTCTTCTCTGCTGGTAGAGTTCCCAGCAGATATCTGGCAGTTTAAAGTCTCCTACAAGAACAAGAGCTGGGAATCTTGAAACATGCTCCAATTGCTTATACAATAATTCATCCACCTTTTTATCCTGGTTGGGTGAGCCATAACACACTCCCACCAGGATACTGGCCTTGTTGGCCTTCCCTGTGATGCTTACCCATGGGCACTCAACCTTATCATTAATCTCAAGTTCTGGAATGTCAAGAGCCTCCCTAATATACAGAGCCACCCTTCCACCTCTTCTCCCTCACGTCTCTTCTGAAGAGCTTGTAGCCATCCACTGCAGTGCTCCAGTTATGCGAGTCATCCCACCACCTTTCTGTGATGGCGACTATGTCATAGCTTTCCTGCTGTACCATGACTTCCAGCTCCTCTTGTTTGTTACCCATGCTGTGTGCATTAGTGTACGTGCACTTCAGCAGGGCTGCTGATTTCACCCAGCTCTGGCTTACCGCCCTCAGGGTCCTCTCTGGAGAGCCTGATTTCATCCCCTTCCCCCTTCAAAATTGGTTAAAAGCCCTCTCAATGAGTCCCGCCAACTCATGGGCTGGAATCCTTTTGCCCTTGTTAGATAAATGGAGCCATCTGATTCAAGCAGGCCTAATGCCTTAGAAGTTGTCCCATGATTAAGAAATCCAAAATTCCACTGATGGCACCAGCCCTTTAGCTATTCATTGATAAGGTGGGTTTTCCTGGGATGCAGTGCACTGAGAGCCCCAGCAGAGTGCGAGGGAGGGTGAGCTCCTGGAATCTTGTATGATTCTGATCCTCAAGAGAGATCTCTCTGGGATAGCTGAAGAGTTCTTGGATTGTTGGAGGAGACAGAGTTATACCTCAGAACAGGATCGGTGGATGTCACGCAGGGAGCTGGGAGGGAAATACTAATTAATGGTAGCATGAGCTGGCCCTGTTTGGGCCCTCCAAAATGTCGGTTCTGGTGCTGTCCTGGGGTGATGGGGACAGAGTGAAGATGGTACTTAGAATGTTTATGAAAGGATTTATGTCATGTTGTTCTTGAACTGGTATGTTTTTAGTGACCACTCTTTATGTTCCCATGTACTAACTGGATATTAGACCTTACTACTACCAGTTACCCTGTTAAGGGAAAAGTGGTTTTCAAGGAATTCAGGTAAGAAGCCTTCTGTGTACTGCAAAGTATTTCATGAATGTGTTCTTCAGGTGTGTTTTTTCTGCTGTTACTTTTGGTGAGGAAAGTTGAGCTTGAATTGCTTTGCATGCTGTAGTGGGATGGGTTGAGTTTAGAGAGCAAAAGATAAGGTGAAGAATATGTACTAAACATAAAAAATGGTAATTTGTTTATTTTGTTAGGTACTGATTATTGTTTTCTGATATAGTGGTGGAAGTAAATTATATATAATCTAGTTCAATGCAGTTACTCAGATTCATTTGCTTTTTCATATTGTACTTAAAATTCTCATCAAAACATTAAATATAAAAAGTCTTGGTTTAAAAAAGAAAACACAAAACCCAACAACCACTCCAGCAGAGTTAAGTGTTTTGTTATGCCCTTAATTCTGTATTTTTCTTTCTGCATTTGATCATTTGTATTATTTGGCAATCATTATGTGGTGTAATGGAAGAGAGCCGAAACTTTGCTCTAAGTGCAAAGCTGTCTTCTATAAAGAGATTTTTAGAAAGAAATGGGTTGTGGCAAGGGATTATTATGTAAAATACATCAGGATACACAGAGTATCTTCCATATTTAGTGGCAATACAAAAATATTCATAATTGTGTTATGTGTGGAGTAATTCTCATGGGAGCCATTACATGTAATTAATTTCCAATAATTACATTAGTATATAATATCATACACACGAGAAGATGGATACTCTGTATGGTAGCTGGCAACTATAAATGGCTCATTCTTTACTTCTTTAAAGAGAATAGATCCATACAGAAACGGCATTTTGCAAGGAGGATAAAGCTGATGAAGTTTTGCTTTCTGTGTGAGGAAGCAGCGTCAGGCTTTTTCCAGCAGGTCTGTATAAGGAGTGCTGAAGAACTCATGCTTTGGGTCAGGGTATAGATTTTATTTATGGTTTTGGAGCTTACTGGGTTCAAGTCACAAATGATTTTCGCTTTTTTATTATTTTCACCTCACTTTTGAGTATATGAGAATTCTTTGAAGTAAGTTTACTTATGTAAGCTGCTGAATATAACTTTTTTTCATTAAAACCTAAGTCTTCTGGCTTACAGTATATTCAAGTTCCTTATATGTCTTCTAATAAGTAATAGGAGGCCTGATTAAAAATGCAAAGGGCTTGTCAGACTGCGAGAGGTGCTTTACAGAGCTTTGGGGCAGATTTCTACATAGAAAAACTGAGACCTACCTTTTAAATCTTCCATTTCTCCCCACGCACTTTTGTATTATTTTGTGTAAGGATGGTAATAACAATAATATAAAATAAATAAGAAATGCCACTTAGAAGCCAAATCTCTGTCTATTATAACTGATGAAAATATATTAAATTTAATATATTTGGTTGGAGATATTAATTTCTGACAGTAAGTGATTACTCACTAATTATGGCTGTCCTCATACCAGTAGAGTGAATTCTGAGAAATACCTGAGCTATATTGGTATTTGAAAATCAAAACATAATTATTTTATTTTATTTTTAAAGTTTTAACATTTTAAGTTATTTCCAATGTTGTTACTTTTTTAGCCACTTTTCTTTTTTTTTTTTTCTTTTTCAGCTTTGTTCCTGCAATGGAGAGGGGGGCTCCCATGAAAAAGTAGCTTTTTTCTTGTGATTACAGCTGGGAAGAATCAGGCTAACTCACATTTGTTAAAGAAAAAAGGAAAAAAAATAGTCTTTAGCTTCTGTTTTGAAAAGTTTGTGCTAACAAAAATGTCAGATCAGTTCCTTTGGCTGTTGCTTGGCAGACAGAGCCATGCCAGTTACACCCCTGCTCTGTTGATTGCAGCACGGTGGCTGAACGACATCTCTGCCCTGCTGTGCGGTTTTCACCAGATTTAGTTTTCTGAGCTTCCCATGGGGAGAGGGAAGAGGAAGTGTTTAAAATTCTACTTGACAGATGATTTTTAAGTGAATACTTATTACAGCTGGATCAGCACAAGCTAAGTGTGGCTGTGCCTAGTGACACTTGTGTGCAGCAGCTCTTCAGCACGAGTGTGCGTCCCTGGCACTGCCCCAAGCCTGGGCTGGCCTGTGTCATCCACCCAAAGGGTGCTGTGAGTCTGCTGCTCCGTAAGGTGCTTCTCTACAGTGAAACAATGCCAGAAAACATTACAAATCTATTTCTGCTCTAAGTCCTGAGAGAATTGGGTTTGTTCAGCCTGAAAAAGAGACAGCTTTGGGGTGACCTTAGTGCAGCCTTCCAGTACCTGAAGGGAATGTTGAGGAATACATTTGGTGCAGATAGCTGGGGGGGCAGGTTGAGTTCTGGGTGTGAGCCTGACACAAGAGGCCATGAACTTCCAACACAATGGATAATGAAGGGCAGGAAGATGGGTGGTGCCAGCCAGGTGAATGGACATGGAGAGACACAGCAGGAACCAAGGACTAAGGAGGAAGAGTGCGACTTGAGTGGGGGTAGAGTGTGAAAGGGGTTCTTTGGTTGGGGTCCCTCCTCAGAGGCACCATCTCGAGTTGTTGCTCTGTTGCTGCGCCAAAAATAAATTGCTTTATGAAATGAGTCACCTGGGACTCTGTCATGGGAAACCTGGGGTCGAACCAGTGAGGAAATCTGGTCGGACTGTGTGAGTGTGGGCTGTGCAGGGAGTCAAGTGGGGACCCACTGGGGCACTGGAACCACCATGAAGGGACTTTGGTGCCAGCTGTGACAGTCTCTGGCATCAGGAGTGTGACTGCCAGAGAGTCCCATGGATGGTCAGAATGGGAAATTTCCTTAACAGGACGCTAAAAGAAAGTTGGAGAGGGACTTCTTACATGAGCAGGTAGTAACAGGATAAGGGAGAATGGATCCAAATTCACAAACAGTAGGTTTTGATCAGATATCAGGAGGAAATTCTTCCCTGTGAGGGTGGTGAGGCACTGGCACAGGTTGCCCAGAGAAGCTCTAGCTGCCCCATCCCTGGAAGTGTTCAAGGCCAGGTAGGATGGAGTTGTGAGAAACCTGGTCTGGTGGAAGGTGTTCCTGCCCATGGCAGAGGGGTTGGAACTGGATCATCTTTGTGGTCTTTTTCAGCCCAAACCATTTAGTGATTCTGTGAGCTTGTTTGCCAAGTGAGGGGTGGCAGGGCAGAAGCAGGGACAAAATCCTGGTATTGTTCTGTCTCTTCTTTTCTAAACAGCAGCATAGCTGTCAGAGGTTATTATACCTTTAATTATTTCAAGTAACTTTATGTAATGGCTTTCAATTATAAAGGATCATGAAAGCCCTTCACCATTACACTGCTTATTTCTCTCTGGAAAGATTGTGAGAGTTTGTGTCTCATGTTATCAGTAAGTGTTATTTGCAAACACACTGTACCCTAGTACTACTTTCCTATGCTGTTCTTGGGAAATTTTCTGTATAAATCTAAATTTCCCAATTCTGATTTTAAAGTGTGTATTTTCAGAACACCAGGGGTATTGTCCATAGGATGATGCTGCTGTTTGACATTCTTCTCTTTACAATAAGTTAAATTAAAAGTGAAATGTGAATTCTCAGGAAGATCTATGAAAAATGTTCTCCTGAAGCTGAATATAGCTGTTTTTCTGTTAAGAAGCCACCTGGCTTAAAAAATTATTGGGGCAAAGCATTTTGCATCATTTGACCACTCAGGTTTTTGCACTGTCAGTTCAATTTCAAACAGAATCTCTGTCTTTGGCTGTGTTTTTAGCCAATGTTTCTTTTTTAAATATTCTGAAGTTCATGGAAAACTAAGTAGTATTTAATTTATAAACAAGACCTGACTTTATAATATCCTGTACTAATGACTGTAATAATGGGATAATATGAAGTCCATTGGAAGCTGCTGATAATTTTCAGCTTTTTTCTTCTTCATTGCATTGAATTTGTAGGGCTTTGGAACATTCCCACAGTCACAACTGTCCCCCAGTTAAGATGAAGACATGTTAAATTATTTTATTTTCCATGCCCTGTAATATATTAAATCTTCTAGATATTTGTGAAGACAAATAATGGTAGAGACTTAATACTGTGGTCCCTGGTTCTCATCTTGTGAAGATGTGCCAGAAGGTAGGATTAAGTACTTTAGTCCGAATGTTTTCATTCTTTTTTTGAGCTTGAAATTCTACTTCCAATTTCACAACAGATGAAACAGTTCTGTTTGTGAGTAACCTTAGAATGTATGTGCTTATTCTGTGGTAGTGTTTTTAGGTTTTAGCTTTACATGTGTTTACCTTAATAAAAACAGCAAGATAGAAAGGAGAACTAAAAACTCTTTAAGGCTTAGACTTTTTTCCTATCCTAAATTAATGGAAACAAGCCCTGTGGTCCCAATCTACTCACAGTTGCTTGAGACAAGTAGCTGAATCTAAATGTCTTTGTAATTAGAGGCTTTTGACTGCCTTTTTTTTTTTTTTTTTGGATTTCCCTCCATACCTTTTAATTCAGTTTGTGATACCTCTAGTTCATTTACAGCAATAAATCTCATAAGCTGTCAGAAAAATTACATTCTACATTCTTCTAAATATTTTGAAGTATGGAAATATTTAACAAGCCGGAGATTATTTTCAGGATACCTTTGTTTAAGCTCCCCAAAGTGGCAAAATACGGAATCATAGAATGGTTTGGGCTAGAAGGGACGTTAAACATTATTTAGTTCCAATCCCCATGCCATGGGCAAGGATGCCACTTATTGGAGAAGGTTGCTCAGGGCCCCATCCAGTCTGGCCTTGAACACTTCAAGGGATGGAGTGTTAACCACCTCTCTGGGCAACCTGTTCCACTCATTCAGCACCCTCAGTAATGAACTTCTTCCTTCTATCTAATCTAAGCTTACTCTATCAGTTTAAAACAAAATCTATGTGAGCCTAATGGAATACATTGGTATTAAAATGTGAAAACAGTTTTTTTAATATACGTTTCACTTTTATATGGTGATAAAATGCTGAATTCTACATAAAATATATTCGATTTACCATATTTTTTGATTTTGAGAAAATCTTTGTCAGTTGCATATGATAATCTGCAATTATCATATGATAAATGGAATGACTTTTGGTGATGAAATCATATTTCTCCTTGCCCCTTTCCTCAAGGCCATGAAAATTGAGAAGAATTTCAGTGGGTGTGTGTGCCTGGTTTTTTCACTTGGATTTTAAACAAATGCAGGATGAAACTAGGTTCAGCATTTTTAGGTTTGTATCATTGGCTGCTCTTTTGCAGTTTTAGTGCTATGAAAGAATGGTTGCCTTGATTGTATTTAAGTCATGAGAGATGAGTGATTCTGGCAAATTGAGAATGTAAAAGAGACGTTTCCACTGTTTAAAAATGCAGGAGTATATTCATTGATTTGTTAAATCTTCATGTAAATGCCTGTGTGTATTCATTTAGCATGTTGTGTGGACTGGCAGGTGGATGACTAATGGATTGCTTCATATTAGTCAGCAGATGCAGAGGTGAAGAACAGAAAACACCCAGAAACAGTTAATTCATCTGTTCATCCCACCTGAGCAGCTCTTAAAACTCCTGCAAGACTAAGCTGCCTCTCCAATTTTCATAATGTAATGTAGCATCTACATTAATTAGTGGTTTTGGTAAGACGCCAAAAGGAATGTATTTGTTTCTTAATAAGAAAATAATTGTTGTATAATTTTCTTTGACTGCATCAGCATTTTGCAGTAGTTTTCATATGAGTTAATGAGAATCTCTTTACAGAAGAATAATCTTTCCGCTTTTTGTGGGTAAAATTCTGTGCGGTGGTGAAAATCCTACTGGCCCATATGTTTGTAATGTCTGTAGCACTGAGTACTGCTCAGAATACACATATTCCTTTATGTTTATTTTCCATGCTTTTTAGGAATTCTGTGTTGGTTGTTTACATGAGTAGTTAATGGACTAGCTTTTTTTTTATGCTTAATGGGAAGGGCCCCTCCTGATGTGCTAGAAGGTCATCTGCTAATTTGTAAAGTGCATAACTCAAGGAAAATTAGTTCATTTAGTATGTCCACATTAAAATTCATATATTTTATTTAAATATATTAATGTCTGCCGCTTGCTAACTACCCCACCTTACATAATGGAAACCTGACAGTCTGAAGGAAGGAAGGTACTGGTGGCAGAAGATGTTTAATTACCTTTTTCCCAGAGGTTGTAACAATGCTGTTCTAACCCATTCGATGTTTTAGTACTGAGTCTTTTTACCCACTGCCCATCCGTCCATGATTTGTGAACAGATCATTTAACAAATGATCATCTAAACCCTGTGGCTCTAAGAAAAGGTAGAAAAACTGGTAGCCAGGAAAATATCTCTAAATGTGGGGGAATTAAGTGCTTGATACTATTAATAATGATCTGGCCATCACAGGGCTGACATTTCTCAGTTGACAGAAAGATGAAAAGAAAAGCAAGCATTTAGACCATCTGTATGTATTTAAAGTGATTTGGGATCTAAGAAGACATCTGATTTCACTAAAGAAGCTAAACATTCCCAAGAAGATAGCAGTAATAGCAGGAGTTAAAGGGTGATCCTATTTTATTTTTCTCAAGGATAATGGGAAACAGCTCATCAGAGATAGCTCCTATTTTCTCTAAGAAGAGGCACAATTTGCTTAAACTGGAAGATTTAACGGCACCATTCTCCAGGCCTAAAATATTTTAATTTTCTTTAATGAGATTTTCTTTCTGCTTCTCCCCTGTGCATTCAAAAGTTTTTGCTTGGAATGGATCCCATGGCAGCATTACTTTGGTACAGTTAGCCTTATTGCACCTATTTACTTTTGTCACATGCCTGATAAAGATTAAAATGTCCTTGTTGTTTGGAAGAATAACAGGGGAATGATACTCTAAATAAAAAACATACACTCTAAAACTACCAGCAGTGCTTTCTTGGGTCAGAATGAGCATGAACGCTGAATGTATTTTAAGATCTGTGGAAAATAATTTTGTGGAAACATTGTGTCATTATTGTGCAGTGACACATTTGGACTCTTATTGTGTGTTTCCAGATTGTGGATAGGTTATCTTTTTGGTGTTGAGCAAGCTTCATGTTTTGTGGAGAGTGAAGTTTGCTTTGGGCTTTATTTCTGCTTATGACAAAGCTAGGAGCAGAAAAGCCTATATATTTCTTGAGTAGGAGGTAACTTGCAGGGTCATGGCTCTTGGATCATCTGGTACTAGGATGATCTTGCTCTACAAGACTGATGGCAGTGCATTTTCCAGCAGCACCCTGCAAACAGGAAGGATCTCCTTCCTTTTGTGTCGCATTAAAGAGCTCATCTCTTCCCTCTCCGTGCAGGGCAGCAGGTACCTGTGGTTGCTCATCGCTGCTTAAACAGTCCAGCTTAAAGGAGCAATGTGTTGTCTGACCAGAAATTACAAAGATTTCCTATCGTGGGGTGGTTTCCTTTGGGTGTTTCTAGATGGTTGACGCATCATTGGAAGCTGTTGACTTCTGGCAGTGCATACATCAGGTCAGAGTTACAGATGTTTCCCGCTATGCATGTTAAAAATCCATACCTAGTGCTTGCTGTATCAATTTAGGATGGCTATTTCATGTAGGTGAATGTTGCGGTAGTGGCTGCCGCCAGAGCAGCTGGGGGGTCACAAGGCTCCAGGACAGCAGAGATACACTGGTGGACAGGCACCAATGTCTAGAACCATCTTTTAGGTTGTGGTGACTTCCTATGTTCCTTTGTTTCCTCATGCAGATTGTTCTTTGTTAATTGGCCCATTGGCTTACCACCCCTTTTGATCCCTATATGTAGATGTACTGGAAAGTTCCCCTTTCCTCAATACCCCATTGGTTCTTGCCTTCCTCACTCCACCCCTCGCTCTCTCCAATGGTTGTCATTAGAACACCCCATGTTCTCTCCACCCCTTGGCCCTCAGTTGATTTGTCCCGATGCTCTGCCCCTCCCTTGTACCGCTCCTGTATAAAACCCTGGACTCCTCTTTGTTTTGGGTCCTTTGTCCCTGGATCCCTACTTGGAATAAACCTCCTGGAACTCCACACAAAGGATGCCTCCCGCCTCTTTATCTCCAGCTGCGCTTAAGGAGCTATCCTGCTTTTGTGAGAGTGTGTGTGGTTGCGTGCTGTGCTGTGAGTCTGGGTGCGTTCTTGTGTGTGTGTGTGGCACCCCGAGCAGATCCTACACTGGGGATGCTTTTGGGAAGGATGCGGCATCTATTCCACCATCCAAATCTCACAGCATCAGGTGAAGTAGCCTATTATCCATCTAGTTCATGTTAGTGGATAATAGTTTGCGGTTGATTAGCAAATAAACATGTAATTTGTTGCTGTTGCCTGTGCTGGCACATGGAGATAAATGAGGCAAATGCTCCAGAGAGGTCATCTCCCAAAGGTGATGAATGCAAATACTCCTAAATTGGTAGCCTCACATTTCACTGAAATGCAAAGAAGTAGGTCCAAGTTTGGCAATCCTGATAATATGATCTGTTAAGTACAGAAAGGAACTTGAACTCGTGACTTTTGAATTTTTCATATATAGGTCTCTAGGTTCTTTTGAAGAGTTATCAATGGGATAAAACTAGTTTGGTTTTTTTTCTTTTTTCAAAAAACCTTTTTTCACAGGTGTATAAGTTACTTTCTCTATCTTTCAAAAAAACCAGCGCTTACTCTTAAATGAATACAGTAGTTTCTGGCAAACAGATTTAACCCGGTTTTTAAATACAACATCTGTGGGAAGGTTGCTGGGATGATACCTTGACTTGTAAATGTCACTGTGGAGTCAAAGTTGTGTTATGTATTTGTGTTTCTAAAGGCAAATGCTTTTTGTCACCAGCAAAATTATCATGGCCTTCAAATGGATTATGGTTATCCCTTGGAAAGAAAAACTTGTATAACGATTTTCATTGCAAGGGAGTAATGAGAACATTGCATATGAATGTGAACTAATCTAAGGTTGCATAAGGTCATACTTGTACAGGTTTTCTTTTTAATCTGAATTGCCCCTTCATAGGCTAATCTTGGAATAGTCAATCTTGGTATAAAAGTCACCTTATCAGTGTAGAAGGAAATAATACTTAAAAAAAGAGCTTTGACTGAGTAACATTCTCAAAGAGCACAGCCTTGTTGAAGATGCCATTTTTAGATACTGTACAATTTTATACATTTTTCTTGGTTTCTGTCCAAACCCTTAAAATAATGGACCAGCTACATCAGGGACTTGCAAAGGAATTCCTTCTATGTTGGTTTTTATCTGTGTGAGATCATTTTGTGTCTGTTGTAGTTGATGCTTAAAATGGTTTACCTTGTGGTTGTAAGACAAAAGAGCAATCATGACATTACAACATTTGTAGTTGTGTCCTCATTTATGATGGTATAAATGCAGGGGATAACTGCATCTTAGTGAGCTTAATGGTATTGATAGAATATCTCTAGTCTTAATCAGTCCCTGGAGCAACCTAAATCTGTATATAATGAGCATTCTGGAAACAGTGTGTCTACCTCTATTGTTAGAAATCAGAGCTTAGTGGGGTTTTTTTTTGCTTTTGTGATTGGTGTGAGGTTCAACTTGAGTAAATTTCCTTCACATTAACCTTGAAGTTCGGAGCTTCAGGTTGCTGGTTTTTGTTTTTTTTTTCATGTCTCAAGTGTTTTGTTTCTCATTTCTTTGTGCCTTTTATCATAGGAAAATGAAATGGAGTTGATAACTTCTAGTTGTAACAATGTCTTTTATAGTCTTTGTTTAAAACAGCTTATTTCAGTTGTTTGCATACGGAATGAAAATTAAAAACAGGTGGTATCAGCTCTGTTGCACTTTTAAAGAGACGCTAACAAAGCTGCTGGGTTTATAGGCTTATTGACAGAAAACAAATGAATTTCATCCCTTTTCTTCTCTTCACTGCTTCTTCTTTTTCCTGTTAGTTGCGCTTTTCTGGGCAGGCATAATAATTGAAGTGTACAGCATATGATTGTTACTGACTGGCAGTATGGCAATGTGATCCAGTTTGCACATGGCTCTTGACTTCGCTGCATGTGAGTTGGAGTCAGCTGTTTTACAGCTTCCTTCATAAAGGATTTGAAGATAACTGAGAAAAGGTAGATTCCATTTTGGTGCCTCACAAGATCCTGTTCCAGGAATAAAATACTCAAACTTAATTTAAGGCTGTGAAAAATACTGTCAGTATTTTAAATAGAATAGTACAAGAATTGCCATGTAACTTTTTGTCACTAATGTTACCTAACTTTGTGCGTTGTTTCTCATTCAGAGACATAACTCAAGGTGGAATTCTCTTCTGAGGGTTTTTCTTGGCTTTGCTGTAAGTTTGTTGGGGTTTTTGGTTTTTGTTAACTAGTTCCAATGTACAGACTGGAGGATAACACCAGTGTTGTACCAAGTAGTCCTTCATGGCAAGCGGGTGCCATGGATGTTCTGTTACCCAAGAGAATTCTGTTTCCTTCTTCACTGACTTGTTTTCCACTTTTCCTTCTCTGCATTCATTTTTTTGTGCCTTCAAATGTAGGTCCATCTACATTTGTAGATTAGTGGATGATCTTGTTTTCTTTTTTACATCAAGGCACTGTTTCACATTTCTTCATCCTTTTACTTTGCTGATGTTGGGGTTTTTTTAAGAACAGTGTTGCAAGACCATGAAGCATGTATGTTTATGCATGTTTAGAAATGATGAACTGTGTCCACGTAGGTTTTTCTACACAGTAAAAACAACACCAAGAATGCCTGGGTCTATGCTGCAAGGAGAGGAGTGCTGTGGAGCACATTACTAAACACTGTTTCCTTCAACATGTGTATGTTTATTGTCTTAGTGATGTATTTTCCAGCCCTTTCACACAGAGATGGTATTGAGCCAAAGAAGAAAATAAATAGCAAAAAAGGAGGCAGAGAATGTGCCCAATCCTTTGTATCATCTGCTAAACAGGGTACTATCCTGTTGCAGACATTCCTGGCCATTTGAGCAAAGATTATTCTAATAAGTATTTTATGTCTTGCATGTATTCCCTTCGCATATATCACTGAGCTGAGATTTTTCACTGTTGCCTGTGATTTTAATGGAGGAGGCTACTGCATGTGTCCTGTTGCAGAATATGCATGCAAAAATGGGACTTATCCTGGTCGTCCTTTGCACAACAGGAACAATCACATTGTATTGCATGTTACCATGTAATACAGAATATACTGTGTTCTGGTTTGGGTTTGATGTTTGGTGCATGTGGAAAGCATGTGGAAGTATCTAAGAGATCTAGTACACATTTGATTTTCAGTGGTTGCATAATGCTTTGTTTGGGTTTCTCTTGGATTTGTCAGTTTTCATGTATGTTCTCTGAAATCTCTGATCATGTTTAAAGAAAAGCATTAGGTGGGAAGTTTCATGTCTTTGTCATGAGTTGAAATAGTGCAAGTAATATTCCTGTTGAAGGATTTGTTATGAAACACCCAGATTTTCCATATATATTTTTAGTATATTAATTTATTTTATAGATGAGCAGGTTTTCCAAAATGTACATTTGTTTAATTTTTAATGCTGTATCATGACATACTAACGGGTTGTTATCCTTTACAGGTAAAGGCAAATCCTTTTACTATTTTACACATCACATGAAACTTTGAGTACCATGAGTGAAATTTGCATATTCCTTTGTAAAACAGTATAGGAAGCTGCAATTTAATGATGTTTACAGCAATCTGAAAGAGGCAGAATTTTTTCTGGTGGTGCCATACTGAAGAACATTTGCACATACAATTATCCGCATAACTTATTAAAGCTAGTGTGAAATTTAAATAAAACGGAGTTGAAATTGTACTGAAGTCTGTTCAGTTGTGGAGGTTAGAAAATTACAAATCAGGTCTGCTAAGTAGATAGGGGTTTTTTTCCCATTTTACATTTAACCACATTTATTCCCTGTTCAGCCACATTATTTGCTTGTTAAATGCACAGGAGAATATTTTTTGTAAATTATCTAAACTTCTAATAGCTTATGCACACAGATTCCAAAGAGAACTAGTACTGCCAACAGAAATACATTTTGGATTAACTGCTAGTTAAAATGTCTAGATTCAGAGGTCAGGCAGATTTTTTCATGTGTACTATAGAAACCTATCCCATAGCAGATCTGTGAACTGTTAAGATTCCCTGATCCAGGGTGAGTTGGATTGGAGGGGAGATTCCTCATCTGTTTTGGGTCTGTGTTTGCAAAGATGGGGAGCATTGTTCAAAGCTTTTTTTTTTTTTTTTTTTGGGTGCAGTTCACACAATGCACAAAACCTATTAGTGTTTTGTATAATGCCATGTTTGAAACCAGAACCCTTCTTGATCATCTTACTGGGGTTCCTTCTAATTATCTTTCTGATTATGGAGAAAAGCAGCAGTTTGATGTTTGACCTTCAGAAGGAATACTGGTGCCACTCCTGCACGTGGGAATACCACTGAGGTGGAATCTTCATTTCCACTCTGTGGGCTGGTACAGCATTAAGCATTTCTCACATGAATTTGCAATGGAAAACAGAAGATAAGTTGGATGTGTGTAGCTCTAGCTCATTAGAAAAAAAGGAAACAAACCACCAAAATGTTTTGTACAAAAAGCCATTCTTTAATCTTGGGACTTCTTGTTTTCTTGCTTGGTTTATTGCACTGTATTTCTTTTATTTGTTGTGCATAAGGAACATCTCAATGACATTTCTGTGTAGTTAATCAGCATTTTTTTTCACTACCAGACAAAGGAGTAAGAACATGGCTGTGCCTAGCCAGAAGTTGCATTTCATGAAGCAAAACTGCAAGTTCACAAAATATTCAGGCTCAATTCATTAATTACCATTTTAAACAAGGCTTTTTTGGGAAAAAAAAAAATTAAAAAATCTAGTTGGGAACCTGACAGATTAATGCTCATAAAACACTTTGGAGGTACAGAGCACTGTTTCCAGTAGAAGTAATTTAATCTGGTTTTGGCTTTTTTTTCAATATGGCATGGGTTTGTGTAGTTTTGGTTCAGAATGAGCTGTTGCAGTTGGAGAGTTCATGCTTGCAGGTACCAAAGGTGCTCGGCTTCACCCAGGCACCTTGCTGCCCAGCTGGGGATGTGTATCATCAGCACTACTCTGTCTTCCTGGTTAATTATCTTTGTGTGCAAAGCTGGAAAGAGAACACAGGAAAGAAAAATGTCTTTGCACAGCAATAATCAATAAGACCAGCAGTATTTTAGGTCTCTGGTGATCGCAATTTAGTTGTTTTGAAAATAATCACAAGAAAGGCTAATGATGTAGAACTTGTCGTTTGCTATTGTTCCTGACAATTTAGAAGAAATTGGGTTAGGAATGGGATTAAGTAAATATTATGTTTATCTGATCTTGTTAGTGAATGTTTGAAATATTAACTGTAAATTGTACCACAAGGTTTTAAATCAATGGCCTGCTTTACTGCCCTTCAAGAAGAGTAAGAACCTGGGGTCTCCACACACCATGCCAGGTCAAGCTCCATTTTAACTGCTGGGAGTTGAAGCAGCTCTGCAGCACAAGATACTGGAATAGTACTGATTTTTTTGCTTGAAGTGGTTAACGACCTTTATCTAAAAAAACTACCTTTTTTTTTTTTTTTTTTT
>VXAC01005117.1:0-146110 GCA_013399225.1 Rhipidura dahli | reverse complement strand
TTTTTTTTTTTTTTTGATGAAAATGGGTTAGGCTAGAAGTGCCATGATTTTTTTTTCATATTTATGTATCAGATTGGAGGGAAAATGCTATATAATTTTCTGTTAGGATTATGCTAAGCAAATTTATCGGACTATTGGAAAGTACTTTAGCTGTAAGTGAACAAACTATTACAGTCTCTTTTTTCTATAGTTAAAACGCATATATATTTTTACTAGGATAACTTTGCTTCATTGGCTTTCCAAGGTGAGTGAGCCAGATAAGTGCCGATGGGTATCTGTCATCTTGAATGGTAAAGGCAAGTTTGCTTTTGGGAATAAAATTCCTAGATTGAAGGAATTACCAATGGGTTAGCATACATCTTGTCCATCAAGTAATATGCTATGTTCAGACCATTTAATATAGATACACATAAATAACTTACAACTCAGAGGACATAACAGGTGCAGCCTTTGAGATTCCAAATAATGTGTCTGAAGACAGGGTTAGGAACAAAATGCGATCTACTTATGTAAATATAAAGTAAAATTTATTAAGAAGTATTTTTGACTGAGCTATAGAACTGCATAGCAGCTGCTGTGAGGACAAATCAACATGGATATGAAGTGTAGAAATGTCCAGTGAACTCTCAGCTCGTTACTGTGGCATGAAGGCTATCATGGGCTGCTCATCATCGGGGGGGAGTGTGTAAGGGCTTTTAAAAGGAACAATATTTTTGGAGTTACGTTTTGCTGACCCCAGTGTCCTCAGTATGATAAAGATGGAAAAATGTGTCCAAGTGAGCATGGAGCTACAAATTGCATGCCTGAGTTTGGGGTGTGGAGCAACAGTTCAGTATCAGTGCTGAGGCTACTCACAGCTAAACTGACTATTCTGAAGAGGAAAAGAGACTTTATAGGAGATGTAGAAATCAGGAATTAAAAGGAGAAAGTGTAGAAATCTTCTCAATTTACCAAAAAAAAAAAAAAAAAAAAAAACCAAAAACCCAAGAAACTACAGAGTGTAGGTCTTTCATATTAAAAGGTTTATTTTTAAAAATATAGTAGTCATTAATTTTCTTTGTCTTGTGGAGACAGCTCAAGAAGCGATTTGTTCTATTTGAAGCAAAGATGGTTCCGTGGATATGCAAAACCCTTTTTCTAACTCATAGACTGAAAATACTTTTAATGGAATTTCCTTTATAGAAGAAAATTCATATATACTTATCAATTGATCTAAAGCAGCCTTGTAGATATGCAAATCTATTTCTGTAGAAGTAATATGGAAATGTATTTTCATAGAATGCTTGAGACTATGTAATGTCTTCCAGCTCCAAATTTCTCTGACCCTCTGGTGATTTCTTTTCTTGCTTTTGCCAAGAGAGCTACTTGAAATGTGAATTAGTAGTTACTTCTTGTGGTAGGTCCTTGAGAAAATGCACTGAAATTCATTTTAAGCTGCAGGCACTACAATCTATAAGTCTGTTGTGATTTTTTTGCCTTGGAGATTGAAGTAGTACACAGAGCTGTGCATGGAAATAGAAGAGAAGCCTGAGGCTACACCCTACTTCTCTCCTGGACTGCTACATGTTCTCTTGAGGTGATGTGGAGAAAACTGCCTTTGTAAACTGTGTTTACGGGTTTAAATGCTGGGCTTTTTGATCAAAATGTAACACATTACTGTGTTTTAAAACATGTTCATGTACTTGGGGAAAATAGTGGAAGGAGGATTACTGATCTCATGGGAGGTGTCCCTGCCCATGACAGAGCAGTTGGAACTAAATGGTCTTTTAGGTCCTTTCCAACCCAAACCATTCTGTGATTAATTAAGTTTAGTTTACATAAGCAGCTTCTCATGCAGTTCTTTGATACGCTATTCTTTCTTCTAAGTAAGTCTCACTTATATAGGAGCTTGCTGAAAAACAGGTGGGGGTGGGAGGGGGTTGATCTGGTTTTCAGCCAATAAATTTAAATTTGCATTAAAATAAGGCAATATTCACTTCAGCAGGACTTCCCAGGATGTAGCTCAATGACTCATGGCTGGAGCTGTGTGTAGTGCTCCACTCCTTGCAAACAGTCACAAGCAAATCTTCCCTATACTTGTTTCAGGGCTAATCATTCCAAACAATGATGGTTTTGTTGCTCCTTTGGAGTTTTACAGGACTAACAGTTTATAAATAATGCTTTTGGGCTGTTCTCATCCCTCCATTATATAGATTAGAGAGAAGCAATATGAATGATCTTTGCTCATCACTAAAAGGCTCCATTTCAACACAGTGTGGGGAAAGTGTTGTGTTGTGGGTTTCTCTGCAATTGTACGTGGAATCAAATGCAAGTTGAAAATACATGGCATGTAGAGGGCTCAGGGATAAGAACTGGCCTGTGCTCATTTAGGTCAAGAGGCCCATTCTCTTGGAGCCTCAGGTTCCCAGCAAACTGTTCCAGTGTTCTCTAGTAGCATTCTAGGTATGAGACAGGGTTTCCTTTTACCAAGAACAACTAGAAACACATTGTGTTAGAGAATGCTTAAAATAACAAGCAAGCAAACAGTAGACACATGGATAATTTTTTTTCCAATAATCTGTCTTTGATGCTCCAGGGTTTATTCAGAGAAAAAGGAAGTTAATATTTTGTGAGGCAATATAACCTATTGAACAAAACTTCAACATTTAAATGTTGCACATCTAAAGTTCCTTGAGTTATCATGAGTAAGGTTTCTAGAAATGACATGCTGCAGTGCATCAGAACCTCTTCTAAAAAGACATCAAATGCAATCATTAAAGTTTTAAAATAAGTGAAAAGAGTAATTGAGTTCAGCAGCAGTATAGATAGGCCTTGTGGTTTATCCTGGAACTTGGACATTTTTGCAATCTTAACTGCTCTTTGTGTCTTCTGTTTGCTGAACGTGGCTTCAGGAGGGTAATAGTATGTGTGGTGCCAGTCACTCCATAGTAAGGAAGATAAACATGAAGTGAAAGAAGGAGCTTTAATTATGCCACCAGAGCGGTCGTTTATAGTTACTGTCTGTATTTTTCTCTGTGTGTGGGAGAGGGAGAGTAAAAATTTAGCTTTCCAAATGAAAAGGAAGATGAAAGGCAGGGATAGAGTTTCACTGACTGAAAACAAGAGGGAGGAAGCCCACTGTGCTGGAAAACTAAGGGAAACCTCTCCAGAGTGAAAACACTGGGAAGCAATGGAAGCCTTGTTACCAGTGTTAATGCTTAAGAGTGTCAGTGCTTTGTCTTGATTTTCTCTGATACCTGATCCAAGGGCAAGTTCCCTCTTGGGTTTGTTTATGTTGCCCCTATCCCCATACCTTGAGTCCCTAAAGGTGAAATGTGACTGATACATGCCATGGAGATCCTCTATGTGGGATTTATTCCTACAGCGTTTGGAAACCTAGGAAGGCAGCAGGGCAGTGTTTGGGCCAACCAGGTCCAGTTTCAGCTCTTGTGTGCTGCAGATCTTCTTTGCTGCCCTGCCAGGGGTTTCTGAGCCTATTTGGCTTGTAGGAGAAGTCTGCAGTGTCAGTAATCTTCTAATGTAATCATTCTTTTTCTGCAGGCTATTGTAAACTTTATGTTAAAGTTCTAGTGAAAATTTTAGTTGGGAATTGTATAGGACACTTGGTGAAATTTGAGATGCTCTGGGCTCCTCACTTCTGAAACTTCAACTTGAATATAAAATATATTTTCCATGCAATGTGTGATTGACTTTACATACAAATAATTGCCTTTGCAAATATCTTTAAACTTTAATTAACAGGAAGGTATTTTTTGGCTTTACTGCTGTGGTTCAGTTAAGGCCAGCCTGCTGCCAACATGGAAAAAGATACATTTACGTATTGTGTGTTTGCATGTCTGCTTTGACATCCAGTGTGTGCAATATCATTTATCAAGACAATTAGCTTATGTCTTGTTGTTTTGGGAAGGCTCATGTTGAATATTAAGAAAAGAATTTTGGAAAACTTATTCTAGCTAAAAAATTAATCAGTCACATATTTTGATGCTCATGCTTGTAGTTCAGTTTTTCCCAGTGCACAGGACAGAAAAAACCTTGAAAATACTCTGCCTTCATTTCTGAAAGTTTTCTTGAAATGGTCTGTTTCCAAGCCATGCTATTCAGAGTATGAATTCAGACAAGGAACATAGCTAGTATTCTGGAAATTTTTACATTGATTTTAACCTAGCAACATGACTAAATCAGGTATATTTCTTCAAGGAATTTATTGTTATTTGCTTAGAAAAGGAAAAAAAAAAACCCTGATTTCAGTGTGCATTTCAAAATCCAGTAATAAAGTAAGTAATATGGCTGAAAAATGCACATTAGAATTATATTTGACACCCTTATTTGCTTTATGTCTACCTTTATCTTATGATGCATTATTCACCGGTATTGTACAGACTACTATATTAAGTCTTAATCAAATGCATTTTATCTTAAGTGTCAATTCAATATTTTGCTTTTGTATTTGTGTTTTAAAATACTGAGCTTTTTGTAGGGGAATGATAAATGTATGTCAGTTTGGTCAGGAAGAGATAGTTTTATATTGGCATTTTATAAAATTATCTATAAATTGCAATTCTAAATTCTGCTCTAAAATGCCTGTGGATTCAGTCTGCTCTATTTGCTTATATGAAATTGAAAAATTGAGGAAGCAAAGTGGCTGATGCATGTTTATCACATTTGGATATGCTGGAAAAAGTATTTAGATGTGAATATGAATTAAGCCTTTCTGATCAGTGCAGATTGTTTGCCCTAAAACTACTTGGAGCTATGTGTATGTGGCATTCAGGGTGTGGGTCTAGTGTGTGATTTTGTATGTAAAAATACTGACCAGGTAATTGTGTATGTTGCTGTACCCAGCTGTGTAATTGCATAGGTAAGGATAATATGGTTTCATACATTCATACAGTCTGCTTTTTGGACTCTTAGGTATTTGGATTTGCATAGACTCTACTCAAAGAAAAAAATTTCTTCTGCCTGGAGTTGGCTGGATAATTTAAAACACCAGTTAGCAGCTCTTTTAAATTAGAATGTTGTCCCTCTTTCCTGCTTAGTAGCACAGCCCAGTTGTGCTTTAAGAACAGAGCTGGACGGCTCTCCCCACAAGGGCTGTAAGAAGACTGGAGTTTTGCAGGCAGGTTAAAGATGATAATTCTGAATTTTCAGCATCTCAGCAGAAGACTTGCATTTTCTTTACAAAATACAGATAGGTTAAATGGTTGCTTAACAGTCTCCCATCTGGGAAGCAAAAATTAAGTAGTTTCCATGTCACTCATCAATTTGTTTTGTTGTTCCCATAAATTTACATTTCTCTGTAGCAACAAAGACTTGTTTAACTACAAAGCATGCTTAGAAGGAACTGCTATTTTTCATTAAGAGGCACCAAAAGGCAGAGCAACCCATTTACTCGGGCTAATACAAAACCTTCATTTTTCTCTATAAATTCTGCATTAAGCTACACTAATGCTGATGGGAATTAAGCCACGTGTATGGCCTCGGAGACTGCAACAAACTGTTTCACAAACAGAATAGATGATGTTCACTGCTGATACTTTTTTTCCCCCTCCAGGCTGACTGAGCTGTGTGGTAGGAATACACATCATGACAAACAAAGCAGTATTTATAGTAGCATTAGGAAGTTTATAAGCTCAGAAGCAGTGCAGCAGTTTGCACTGCTACAAATTCTGGCTCTTTTGTCTCAATTTTATGGCCCCGAATTTGTGGCCTTTAGAAAAAATTCAGTCTTGAAGAAGGGTTGGGAGTCTAAGTTTAATTTCTTACATCATTTGTTAATAGAGCCAGAGTTAAGGTAGAGGATAACTGACCTGCCAAGGGCCTGATGCAGTTATGGCTGAGAACTGTGAAATACAATCACGACTCTCAGTGCTTGCTTCTTTGGTGTCTCAATCAGGCAGTGCTTTGCTGCTGCTGGTCTGTGTGTTTAACAACCAAAAAAAAAAAAAAAAGCTTATATAAAAGTACTGCTGTGCCAATCAGATTCAGTCCTGCCATTCTCAAATACTTACATCTGCTTAAATGAAGTGATGCCTGTACGTAGAAGCAGCCTTGAACTTGTTAAAAAAGGCAGTTTAAATATGTGACCAGCCTTTTCTTGCATGAATGATATTGGATGCTGTTTTTCCAAATGTGCTTGAGTGAATGAAATTAGGCCTATATAAAAGAAATGCAAGAACCTTGCTTTGAGCTATGAATAGCAGATGGAACACTGCTGGAGTCGACATACTTGACTTTTTCTGCCTTACACACAATATTCACTTGGATGACTTTATAATGTAAACTGAACAGGTCTGTAGGGTTTTAAAGACAATATAAACTGAAGAAAGGATAGCTGTAGCTCAAGAGCAGTTAGGAAATACTTCTATACTGAGAGCATTGGAAGTCTGCTGAAGTTTAGTTTCAGAATTTTAAGGGGTAGAATGGAAGTATATGTCAGAAAATGTGAATATTTACTATGAGTTTTATAGTGGGTTTTTGTGTTTGTGTTTGTTGTTGTTTTTCTTCTTTTTTTAATTTAAAATACTAAAATGCATTCTGAAATTTATTCTCATTCAGGTTGTAATGCCTACACCTTTTCTTCTGAGAAAATGACCTATGGCTCAATAGGAGGCTTTCCTAAATTCCCACTTCAGCTGCTTGGGTTTAGTAGGGTTTTTTTTTTGCTTTGCTGGCAGTGCAGTGGCCTAAGTTGTGTGGACATTCCATTAGTCGTCCTTTCTGAAAACAAGACAAAATTTTAATTGAATACTGTGATGCTGAATTTGCATTCTGGGATATGTTGATATCAATTCTGATTTCCTTAAAGATTTTGTTATTGTACTCAAGCTATGCAGAAGCTTCACAGGCCTTCATAAAACATATATATGTATATATAGTCATGATACCTAAACAATCCATTCATAAAACTGCTATTTTGGGTGAGTGTTGTGTTCATACTTGATCCTTCTGTGAAACGTGCTTTGTTTGAAAACACAAAGTCATTAAAGGGAATGAGGAGAGAGATGAACACAACAGCCATAGAGTATATGGAAAAATTGGTATGGCTTTTTTTGTTACTTACATTGCTTTTTTTTCCCCTGGCAGTCATTGGATCCCTTTGTATTAAAAAGCTTGACAGATGTGATGATGTTTTCCTTGCTTTACCTACTTTGTTTTTATGGCTTCCAAAAATTCAGTCTCACTGCACTTTATAAGCTGGCACCACAGCACATGTTTAAAGTCTCTTAAGAGAAGAACAGACAAGAGCTACTGCAACATTTTTGTCTTCTGGCTCATTTCTACTACCTAATGGACTTTAGCCTACTCCTTGCTTTTAGTATTTTGCCGGTGGGATTTACAGAGGATTTTCTTTAGTTTTTCTTCCTTGATTTGTAGAAAAATATGTTTTCATATCTAACTATTTTTGGATTCAAAGGTGCTTCTGGCATTTCCAAGAGATTTTTTTTTTTCTCTTCTATTTTGAATTAAAAAGTAATATAAAGCTAGGGAATTGATTGATAGAAAATTTGTTCATGTTTTGTATTTCTGATCTGGGTTCAGACAACAGATTTTGTAGCTTAAATAAGAGAAAACAGTTTGTAGTTTCATGTGTATGCATAGATATTAAATCTATTGGATTGTTTTAAAAACATAACAACATGTTTTATTTTGGGTTTCTCTATTCTTTATTCTGGATTTATTTTAAAGAAGTGAGAATGATGCTTGCCTTATCTTGCAGAGAAGTTAATAGTTCTCTTTTGAAAAACGTATACAATTCCCACAGGTAAATATTAAGCATCAGATATATGCCACAGTTCACTGGAGGGCTGGGAAGAGAAAGACCTTATGATCATTCTGTGTGGCTCTGCCACCCTCTGAAGTAGGAGTAATTTCTAGGAAGTGCACCCATTCTTTCATTATTTTCTATATCTTTTATCTATCCTTTCTGACCACCAACTATTTTCCCACTCTGCCCAGTTAATCTGTGGGACCTGCTCATGCAGCTCTGTACTGTGGGAATTGTTCCTGGACCCCATATTTCAGGTCCCCATAGATGTGTGTGTTTCTGAACCCCATACTTTATGTTCTCAGAATTATTAATTATCAATATAAACACAAGTATAAAGAACTATAAATATCAAGACTATCACTTTTAAAATAAAACCTGTAGAAGAACCCATTACGCATGTCCTTTTTGGGAAGGTGAATGACATTTTAGGGTAAAAAGTCCTGATCTTTACTTTCAAGTATGTCCTGGGCTGGGGATTTATTTCAGGTCTTCAAAACACAAACCTTTAGATCCTGGAAACATGATCTTTTATAAGTTATGAAAGCATCACTTTTTAAAAATGTGTTTTAAAAGGTATGCAAAAGTCTGTGAGTAATTCGCAAGAGAAGCACATTTTCCCTTTGGGATGTTGTAATTATTTTGGAGACTTAATTTGTCGTGTATTCCCCGAGGAGTCCTTGAAATATTAGTTTGCTTTTTTGAGGTTTCTCTGATGAGCAGGGCCAAATTTGGATATTTGATCCTCCAGCTAGAGCATCTGCTGATATGATAAATACATCAATTTGTGTTCCTAACCATGCTGATAATGTCATATTCAAATCCTTGATGACAAACAAACAGATGCATGTATTGCATCATTGTATTGTGGAAGAAAATAAGAAGTCTTTTCCAGAAAAGCAGGATGTTTATCTGAATTTCTTTCAGTCATTATACTTTGAAATGTAGTATTTATCTTGGCATTCAGTTTCATTCTGTACTCTTGAAGGCGCCCCTCTCTCATTTATTACTGTTAGCATACCAGAACAAATGTCTTTCAGATGTGAAAAATCAATCATCTCAAAAACGTTGCCAGTAGTTATTTGGGTGGATTAATGCAAGGTGTTGGGAGAGGAAGGTTGAAATGAAATGTCATAATCGAGCAGAACAAGTCACCAGAGAAATAACAGTCAATTGATCAAGGTTCCAGTCTGAGAAGCCTTTTAAAAAATAAAACAGGGAGAAGAAGTGCCACCTAAAAAATAACATAAAAACCTCTACTGAAAAAAAAAAAAAAAAAACCACCAAGCAAACAAACAACAACAACAAAAAAAACAAAACTGTAAGGAAGGAACTGGGACTGTGATATACAACACATTCACTGCTAGAATGGGCACACAGTTTGTGATTTAATTTCATTGAATACAGCATGAAGTTTTTTTCACAGTTTTATTTGTTGGTCCTGAATCTGTTTTCAGAGCTACTTCATAGTTGTCTGAAAAACAGAAAATGGAGTCCCTTCATGGACTTACTCTGTAATCTTTAATGTTTGACTGTCAAGTCCAAAGTCCTTCCCAAGTCCATGTAGCTTTGCACCTGCAAAGGAGAAGATGAATAATGATGGTCTTGTCAAATGGGTTGCAGAGAAATAATCTATTTTTCTTCTACTAACAGCTTAAATCAGCTGTCTACAGATGTTGAGTGTTTTAGCTGATTTGAGGTAGGATAAATCCCATAGCTGAGAGGATGTTGTCCAGAAAACAAACAAATTGTAACAAATCTCTTTTCCCCTGTAATGTGTGAAGAATAACTCTTATGAATAAAAGATCACCCACATTTACACTGTTCTTGGCATAGTCAACTGAAATTAGGGGAAACACATTGCTGACTTCTGCCACATTCCTACTGTTGTCTTCAGTGACTGAAGCTTCCATGAGAGGGAGGAGGAGGGTCATTAATATATTATTAAGATAATAATGTATTATTAATATAGAATATTTTGAAAGCAGAGGAATCCCTCAGTATCCTGATGTTCTTAATTTAGTATGTAGATGATTTTTGCATCTCCCTTTGCAGCATACAAGTAAACATGGTGGAATGAGAAATATGTTATGTAACTGTGTTAGAGTTTCTGGTTTCTGGTGAAGAAATGTTTCCATTTTCTTGTATTGATGGACCAAACACTGAAGGTGATTTTGGGAGAAGAACTATTTGTGAAAGCTAAAGGGTTTCACCTGGGGGAGAGGGGAGGTGATTATCTTCCAGTACTGCTTGCAATCATTTAGATTTGAGAGCAAGAAGAAACATAATGGGCTTGTAATACAGAAGGCTTCATTGTAGTATATTCATTGCCGTAAAACATAGAGACTCATGAGAAGAATATTTTGAGGTTTGTTTGGGATTTTTTAAAAAATAATTTATACTAGTCCATGACACAGGTTAGCTTGATTTGCATTGTAATTTGTATTGTAATGAGCCATTTCTTTTCCAGAAAACATCAGTGAGGGTAAAGTGTCTGTGTGCAACCTACCCACAGGTCATATTCTATGAAATCAGAGTGCTTTTGTGGAAACTGGGAAGCTAATTATTAAATGCCAGTTGTCATTGCTGAAAACTTGAAAGCCTGCGAGAGAAACAAGATTTTTATATAAAACACAAAGCACAATATGACAGATGTTTCAGAGCTAACCCTGTGTTGAAAGGGAGGAGGGGGGAATAAAGGCATCATTTGATAATATTTTGACATATATTTCAACTCGTCGAATTGCATTATGCACTGTGATGATTTTTTAGTGCAGATGCGAAAGAGGGTATTGAGAAGAAGGAAAGGAATGATACAAGATAGGGTAAAATAAAATGTTGATTTGTGAACTTATATACCTTTTNAATTTTAGGTCAAAATTCAATGTTTGCCCAGGCTGATTAGACAGTGGTTAGTGATAATCCTGCCAATATTCTGCTTATAATATTCAGAATATTAGTTTGAGCAGGGAGAAACAATTAAGTTTAGCAGTATATATCTTATATAAGGTTGAAAATGTAACTATGTAACTGGAACTGCTCCTTCATTGTTTTCCCAGGCATATTCCAGGGTGTAATCCTTGGTTCCATTGAGTTAAATGGCAAAACTAATGTGGAGTCTGAAGTCAGAATTTTTTTTTCTCATATTTCTCTACAGCCATAGAAAACTGGTCTGTTGAGTACAGTGTATCTTAAAACAAAATCCTTATATAACATGTTACTTGCAAGCTTTCCTTAGTTATAGATTGAGACATATATATGAAAGTTTGCTAAATTATGATTTTCTCCTTCCTTGCCCTCAGATCACTTGAATGTGGATTCAATCTTTTAACCGTGCAATCCCTGCTCTGACTTTAGGATCTGCATTCATTTGGGAACATCCTCCAAAAGGCAGCACCAAGTGATCTGTGGTTAAATTCTATGTATTAATTTGGATTCAGCATTCAGGACACCTAAAAACAGCAGGTCTATGCAGCCATACATCACACTTGCAAGTACCTCCTCCAAGGTGAACTGTAGCTTCTCTTTATGAAAAGCATTTAGAAATTAGTAAAGATGAAACAACGAGATTCAAACCCACTCAGAAATTGAAAAGTTCTGTTTAGATGCTAAGTAATTCATCATGGATCATTAAAATTAATTAGAACTGTGAGCTTATTTTGAAGCTGTAAGAATTCAAAGCGGATGGAATTTTGAAGGAAAGGATAATCACCCCTTCTGTATCTTTCAAGTGTTTTAAAAATAATTTAGTGATTTTAATGACACTCAGGCCAGTAAGTTCTTTCAGCTGGTTTGCTAATGATGCCTTTCCCTTCTATATAGCATCCCTTTAGGTGCTTCACTGAGTTTTTTAACAAGTTGAAGAACAAACTTTATTAACAGTTGAAGAACAAAGTGTTTGAAAATATTAATCTTCCCATTAATAAGCATGGTATTTTTTAAGTTTATCAGGAGTCTCCAATTAGGGAATGCTCACCGTTATGGATGAAACTGTGGCATGTGGACTGGAGCAATGATTTAAGCAGTATAATTAGTGACTAAATATTAAGATGCATTGCTTTGTGTCTTGGTTGGATTTGGTGCACATGTGTGCTTTCAGTGTGCCATTGCCAAGCCTGGCTCAAGAAGTTGAAGTTGTAAGGCTGGATGAAGGCCAATATGCAGATTGCACAGGTGCTTAGTAAGTGAAGAAGAGCAATAAAGAACATCCTTTGAAATACCCACTTAATTATTTTATATTTTAGCATTCCAATTGCTCCCACGTCCAAATGGCCATTTCCAATTTTCAGCCATTACTTTGTCCTGGTAATTAGTCTGGCAAAGGGCACCGAGATTTTGTTCTTTGTATAGTAGTAGAGTATTTGCTATTAGTCTTGAAGGTAACATGGGTATCTGTGGGATTGTGAAGGTCCAGACTGAGGACATCTGGTCATCCCACAGTCAGGCAGTGACTGAGGAGCAGTGTGATCATGCTGGAGTATCTTCAGTAGACTGGATGTCTGAGGAAGCCTTTGGTTTGGACTTGAGCCCAGTTTAGAAATAGTCCCCTAATTGTTCCATTTACTGGTGTTTTAGTTTATATGCAGAACATGCTACATTCTTAAACTTTTATGCTTTTGAATTTGAAATATTGCATCAAAAGAAAAAGTTTCCTTTTTATTCAACATAGGCCTTAGCAGTACTGTTTGTGGCCTTTCTAAGCAAATAGACTGTGGCCAGGTGTTTTCTAGGGGAACCAAACTCCTTGCTGGAAACCCACCTATTTGAAGCTCATGTTATATTTTCCATGTCCTACTTAGTCTTAGCTCAGTGACTGCAAAGGAAGCCTTTGCTGTAGGCTGATGAAGATGTGAGCTGTCACTTCATAGGTACCCACTCACTTCTCAGAGGACTGGAGATCATAAAGTACTTTAAAGGTAAATCAATGGCTTCTATAACCTATTAATTGACACCATGTAATTTTAAAGGGAACATTCAGTGAGTCAGTTAGGCAAGTGTCAGTGCAGAGCCCTGGGAAGAGCAGAGCTTTGAAACAGAGCAGCTTTTACAAATGAAGCTGCAGGTTAGGGCTAACCCAGTCTATTTCTGTTTCAGTCTGCTTGTTCCTTACGTATACATTATCTTCTTTGGGGGAGGAACCCCCCTTTCCCTCCCTCAATTCTTCTGTGTTAAACAACGAATCCAGTTAGAACTCCTTGAGTCTGTTTGGAAGTAAGTCTGCCAAAACAAAGAGGTATTTTAATACAGCTTTTTCTAAAAGGAGAGTTAAGAGATTTCTCTCCAACTGTAGAACTTTTTACTTACTCATAGCCTCATCTATCAGCTCAAACTGGGGAAGTTTACAGGAACTTGTCCCTGCTAGGGTTGATACTTACCAGTTCTGAAATGTTTTTAAGATTGGGGAAAAGGGTTTTGAATTATGCATGTTTCCGTGCACATCTTTTGGGTAGATACTGAATCTGTATCTTATTTCCTTATTGTTTTATGGGTCTAGTGTAAACATGAAAAGATGTTGGTTATGACACCCTGATTTCTGTTTCCTTTGGAGGTGTTGAAAACTGGATTTAATGAGCTGGCAAGTGTCAGGGCATGACTTGTCCCCCTGATCCTTGATTTTCTTGTAAGAAATGTGATTCACCAGACATAAACCTGATCAGTATTTTCCTTGATACCCTGGGTGTTGGAATGGAGTGTGTGCCCACTTGGAAAGAGAACAACAATTTTTAAAAAATCCAATGAAGAATAATTTGAGATTTAGAAAATGTAACTCCATGAGGTGTGAACAGGGGGAGGAGAGATTTAGCTTGAGGAAAAGAATAGAGGAGATGTAAAGGTTTTTTAATTTGTAATTTTACAGTTTAAAAAATTGAAAAATCTGATTTGCCTTTGTGCACTGTAAGAGGAGCAGCAACAGGATAAAAGGAAGTTAAAGCCTAGGAAAAGCTGTCTGTTTTTAAAATAGCAGTGGAATAAAATAACATGGGAAGGTGATGGAGGACTCATCTTTGCAAATCTTTTAGGACAGTTAGAAAAAACCACCTTATTTAGTTGATTTTATTTTAAAACTGGGAAATAACTTCTAAAATGCCTGACAGCCCTGCTCTTCAATGGGGAACTATGTCCCTATTTTGTATGAAAGGGGTTTCTGCATTGGCAGGTGCTTGGGAGTGGAAAAGAATGATTGAGTTTAGACTTGGTGGGGTTTTATGTATTTAGTTGCTTTGCAGGTTAGAATTGTAGAATCTTTTAGGTTGAAAAAGACTTCTAAGATCATTGAGTCCAACCATTTAACTTAGAAGAAATTCAAGTGCTTACATATCTTGTAAGTGTTGACAGCTTTTTCCGTAACTGAGGGAGGTCTTTTGCAGTTTTGTAGGAAGCCCTTGTGCTGCAGGGAATTTTGTAGCAGGGGAGCTACAAAATTGTCACATGAAAAATGCAGATTAAATTACGAAAAACTGGCTTTTGAAATATTTCTTCTTTAACACCAAGAGTATGTAATATGGTGCAAGACTTGTCAGGAACCTGACAGAGAATAAAGTTGATTGCCTTGCCCATAGGTGAGGTCCTGATGGGCTCCCTGTGGCCAGTCAGATAGCTTGAAATAGCTTGAAATATATTGTAGGATTTTTTTTATTTAATTGAAAAATATGAGATGAAGTTCATTACAAATACAGCAAGTAAGAAGGTCAGACACCTTGCTGCTTTGTTGAAGAGTCTGATTAATCAACTGTTGATCTATAGTGAGAGAAACAATGTAATTAGAAAAATGGATTAACTGTAAGTGAGCTTAAATCACACAGTTTAGAAAATTGCATAGAAGAAAATCCTTTCTCACAAATTAAAATAATTATAAATTTGAGGTTGCAAGCATGTTTCTTTTCCTTTAAAGATGAAGCCTTTTCTATGCTACCAAAAAAAAAAAAAAAAAGAAAAGAAAAGAAAAAAAAAGGTGTATCAGTTTTCTAAGCAAATATGGTAATAACCATTTCACTGTTCCAAACTTGTACAGTCTGGATTTTCCTGTGCTGGGAGGGTAAGTGCTGTCAGGCAAGGGTGTAAGCTGTTCTAGTGTAATGCAACCGCATCTGTTATCTTGGAGACAAACTCATTTCTGGGGGTAGAAAACTTAAAAAAAAAAAATAAAAAAATCCAGCCACAAGGTATCTTCTAGACCAAACCAAACAATCATCAGCAATTAAAAATGCTGTTCTACCTCTCCAGAATGGGATTTGTATGCCTGTAAGTGCTGTGTATCTTGGGAGCAGGAGTAGTGCTGTACTGTGGAGGCTGAGGAACAGTTGATCTCTGTTTTCTAGGACCCAGGAAATGTTCAGTTTGAGGTTGCACTTTGTGACTCCAAGTTGGTGTAAATGTGGAAGGGAATGTAGTATGAACTGTGAATAAATAAAACAAAAGAGTCTTTTGTTACCTTTTTTTTTACCTCACTATATAAACCACTGCATTTCCCTCTCCAACAGGGAAAAGCAGTGCCTTGCTCCTCTGCCTTCTCCTCATTTCTTTATTTGCCTCGTTTAGCTTGAAGCTGGCTGGGTTGAAGAAGACAAATGGCTGTGAAGGAGAGCAAAGCTTTCAATTTTTGCCTCTTCTGAACAGGAGCGTGTGGATGTAAATGCTGTCCTACCTGACTGGGAAGCAACATTGTGTTTACCTCCTCCCCAACCCTGAGGAGATGTGGCATGTTCTTTTCTGCAGTCCTTCCCAAGGCAGACATCCATTGTGCAGCTGGCAGCCCAGCTGTGGCAGATTTAAAGAGTCGCCACTGCAGCAGTTCAAACAGTCAGCAGGAACTGAAGAACTAATTTTGCTCAATGAAAGACCCAAAGGAATAGCTTCTGAGCCCTTGAAGCTAAAAGCTGTAGGAGGCTCAATTGGTGCTCTCTCCATCTCAGGACTTGACTTGGTAGTGCTCAGTATTTTTGGAAACTTAGCTTAACTTGGTTTCAGTTGTCAATAAATGTGTAATGTTATCCATTTTGCATTCGATGTACATGGTCTCCTCTGGAGCCTAACCTACTTACTCAGCCAGTGATAATGTCCAAACCTTTCTGTCTATTGCCTTCTCAGATATCATCACAGAAATGTCTGTGGGCTGGAAGGCCTTTCTGGTTACTAATGTGTGATTGAGCTCTCTTTGTATCTTGCAGAATCGTTTTTGGTTTTTGTTTTTTCTGGTCATTTGTTCCCAACTATTTTCCAGCAGGAGCCTTGCATTGCGTGCTGATGGTGGGACATCTTCCTCACAGCCTGTTTCCTTGTACACTTCACTCATCTCACCACTTTCCCAGACTTTCTTTCTATTTTCTTTCTTTGCTTTGCAGCGACCTTCTCATCTTCCCCCTGTTGCCCTTTTCCATTGTTCCCTTCTCTTTTGGGAATTTTTTTTCCCCATTTTGTTTCATCTCCCTTGGCTATTCCGTACTCCCCCTCGTCCCTTTGTGATTATTTGCCAAATGCAGGACACCCAGTGGGGTTGGCCAACATGTGTTTTTGCAGCTGCTCTGTGAGTCCAGAAGGGACATTCTGGATATAGAAGCTGCTGTTTGCTTATTGCTCTGTATGCATGAGTTATGACCTCAAGCAATAGGTGTACTCTGGGAGCCAAGAGAGAATGGGAAAAGGGATTTTTAAGGTGCCAGCTCTTTATCCATAGTTTAGGGATTATGCCCACAGTGGGTGGGTTAGATATACAACTTTGCAGCTTGACAACTTTTATCTCCCCTGTATCTAGCACTGCAAGTTCCAGTAGGATTTCAAGCAGTGAACACACTTCTGTACTGAGGTTTATGTCAGTTACTGATTAGAGTAAACCAAGTTCTGTAGAAAGTATGCAAAGATCTTCAAAGGTCTCAGAGTGGGAGGTGGTCAGAAGAACAGACCATGCCTGCAGCTGTTTCAGGTACCAGGAAAAGATGGTTGTATGGGCTGAGACAGGGCAGGGAGTGAGGCTGGGCACTGGGATTTTATGGGTGGTGGATTAAGGGTGAGCTGAGATTTTACTTGTTAGTGTTTTTCACATGGTTCACTGCTCTCTCATGTCTAAGCTTAGGGGGGAAGTTGTTAAGGCGACTGACTTCTGAGAATGTCTAATACCAAGGGAAGCCATGCAGCGTGATCTGGTACGTTGGGTGGGGTGGTGGGAAGTGAAAATCATGGGATGGTTTGGAGACTGAAGCCAGCAGATGCTAAATGACTTTCTGTTACACCTATGAACTTGCATTAAATTCAAGTAATTGTAAATCCTCAAATGTAGTGTCTTGGCTTGCTCTTAAATTGGAGGGGTTTTTGTACTAGTCTGTTCTTCAGCTGAACAGTCCTTAGTTTGCAGGGCCTTGGTAGGCAACTTGGGTTGCTACTTGGGAAGAAGCACTGGGTGGTTTCTGGCTGTCCATGGATCCCAGTCTCTGGAAGTAGAGCCAGGCTTGGGCAATGCCAGAAAGAGAATAGCAGCAGGTCACACCTAGCTGCCAGGGGGAACTCAGGGTCACAGCATCTATACACAGCTTCCCCAGAAGGGAGCTTAGCAGGAAGGGTTTCAGGTTCAGCTTCACCTTTACCCTTATTCTGCCTAGCCCTACTACAAATAGTTCTCCTATTTTAATTAATACACAGTTAATTTCACAATTACCTGCTATCAGGAACATGACGTAATATCTTTCTAACTCAGATACTATGTGGACAGAAAATCCAGTGTCTCGTTTGGTGTAAGGGGTTTTGGTGGTTTTTTAAAAATTTGTAACAAGCATAGAAGATTTATAAAATACGTTGAGAGATAAGTTGCTTAAATGTTATAAACTTTGAGATACATTTTTCTGTGAAATGACATTTGTCATTATTGTTTTCTTTAACTGCAGACATTATTTGAAATGAAATCTGGCTGTAAGTTCTCTGGAGCTGTAGATGTTTAATTTCTATTTTCATGGCATCCCACTAAAATCAAAATTCAGTGTGATTTATGATTGCATAACTATGCAACGTGTCTTGTTCAGTCATGGTTCCTATCATATTTTTCAGCCAAGTCCCTTTTAAGGTGACAGGAATAAAGTAATTTTGCATCCTAAGGTTACAATGGTTTGAAGCTGATGGCTTCTCTTTCTTCCTTCCTTTTTCATGTTTCTATTTTCTTTTGAATTTTATGGTGGATAGGCCAGCTCTGTTGAGCCAGCTTTTCCCTGCATTTTTTTGAAATAGGAAAGTTTTCATAAAAATGTGATTCATTGAACAATTTATTTATTTCATGGTTTAGAAAACTTTTTTCCCTTTTAGTTAAGTATATAGCCTTGTCTTATGCTCATGACTTAAAGGGGAGCCTTAGCACCAAACTGTTCTGTGGCTGTCTTTTTTTTCCCTAGTTCCTTACTCTATTCTATTTCTTGATCATTATTGAAAGAGAGTTGCTAGGGGAAGCATGGAAATGTCATGTCTGTGCAATGTAGACGAAATCTGGCCTATGTCAGAAAAGGCTGAAGTTCTGACATTCTAGTGAGTTAAATTGCTCAACATACCTGTGCAATTCCTGCTGCAGCGGTGAGGAGGGAGAGGGGATTATTGGCCACTGACCTTGCAAGTGCAAGGTGAACCCCCCCGTGCTGACTCAGATGTGGGCTGGTGGCAGCTGATCAGTCAGTCATGTGTGCCAGTCCACCTGTAGTGCTACACCCACTGCCTAGGAGTGACAGGACTTTGGATTTTAGGCCAGCAAACATCAGCTTTAATGGAAACTCACGTGAAAGACGGAAAGATGGCAGGGCTGCCTTTGATGTGTGTGGATTGCTTTTTCACATTAATACAGTCTTAAAAAAACAAAACCCCCAAACTTATCCATTGCAGAGGCTGGAATTCAGTCTGGTTTGGCTTTACCAAAAAAACAAAACCCTCAAAAAAAACCCCACAAAAAAACCCCAACCAAACAACCCAACCAAAAAAAAAAAAAACAAAACCAAAACAACCAAACAAAAAAACCCCAAAACAAAACAAAAACCAAACAAACAAAAAACCCAACAGGTTTTCTAGATAACTGAAGAAGTATCAATTTTTGGATATGCAGTGCTGTCTTCAGTTTTGCTCACATGCTAACATACAAAAGATGCTAACAGAAGAAATCAATGCAAAACCATTTTAGTAACTCAATGGATCCCTATTAGTTTTTAGACAATTGATTTTTAGTGAGTATTTGAGTATGTTAGCTGCTCTACTGCTGGGAGGGAGGTGGTATTAGACTTAAAACTGTCAGTTATTTACCAAGCATGTTTTATAATTGACTGTGTTCTACACAAAGGATGGGGGTGGAAAAAGGCAAAAAGTCTTTTTCTGCTCCAAATGAAGACAACATTTTCCTGTTATGCCTTTGTTACAGACAGCTTTTCTAACACCTTGATTTTTCCTAGTGCCATTGCTTTGCATTATTATGTTTGGGTTTCTGGGGAAGTTTATGCTATAATCAGATTGGTTTCATGGAAAATTCTGCTCCATCATTACAGTGATGCAGAGAGCACCCAATATAAAGCATAAAAGAGGAAGAATGGTTTCAAATTTTATATTTGAATTTTACTGCTTTTCTGATAGTAGCATCAGTCCTGAGTAGATTTAGTCAAATAAACTGAAGGCTACGGTGTTGGGGCTGTGAAGCATAATGGAATGTATCAGACAAATCCATTTTTCTACTGTGGGGCACAGCTACTCTGTCCCTTTTAAGGCTTCATAATATATTACTAAAAAGAAAATAACACTTTGCATTCAAATCTCACCTGTTAAGCCATTTGAGTTTCACCAAATGAGACTGAATTTGTAAGCTACTAAAGGTGACTAAAATGATGGTGGCAGTAGCAGGAAAATCTTACATGGCAGTAAGCTAAGTCTATTGATCTTGAAATGAAAGTTCAGTGGAAAAGCTGATGGAAAAAGTAGCAGAGCACAAAAAGACAAGCTGCACGACTAATTCAAATGAACTGGCTGGCTGTGAACATTCATGCGAAAGAAATGCTAATGCAAACAGTGCAGAAGAAACACAAAATGAAAAAAAAATACTGCCAATATTGTCACTTCTTGAGCATACATAAGACATGGTTTCATATGGAAGAAGAAGTGTTAGTGGTTAGTCAAATAAACTGAAGTGTTCTGTGATGTCTGTGGAGGCAAGGGTAGAATACCTAAGGTTTCTCTGCAAATCCCACTCTTGAGTATGTAATGACTGGAAGTCCAAAACTTCCACATCATTTTTAAGAGAATATTGTGAGCATGCTGTTTGATCATAATATGTATTGAAAGGGAAATGCAATCAAAGTCCATTATAGTTTATCACTGGGTACAGTAAAACAATGTCAAATCCAAAGACATTTTGAAAATAGCTGACAGGCAGCTGTAGAAAGGATGCAAATTTCTGTTCCTTGTTATGCACCCGTGAACATGTGACTTACATGATGTAAAGAATTCAACTGTGGGAAGGATGCCCTTCAAAAATATAATTGACTTTCCTGAAATGAGATGTAGGAAAATCTTACATGGCATCTCACAGTTTCAGGCAACTCTACTGGTGAGTGAATCACACTCTTTCTCAAAGATGTACTTCTGATTTTAGAGTCTCACTATATATGCAAAAGGGTGGGTTTGTCTCCCTACAAACTTGAATGAAATATCAGGAACAATCAGATGATGATTCTAGGAACATAGATTGAAGTTGATAGGGGAAGATGTCCATCCTTAAGAGGTGCTACACAGGACACATTAAGAGAGCCTCTTAGAAGAATGTGGCCAAGCACAAGGAGGAGTCAGAGAAGCAGTTTTATTTTCTACATTATTATTGTCAGTATAAAAATTGAAAAAGTGATGTATTCATTTTCTCTCAAATCGATCATACAACATAGCTGGTCTCCTCCCATAAGACTACTGAATTCTCTGACTTCAATATTACAGGTAACAAATAGGGAGATAAAAAGAGATAGGGAAGATGGTACCCAGAGTTGTCAACAGCAAAGAAACACCTTACCCAAAATACACTGATGCAGTTGCCAAAAGGCTAATGTTACACAGATTCATAAAATTGCATAAATTCACACTGCATGGAAAAAGGATGTGATATAAATCAGTTCTTTTGTGAATTGTTTAGAGTCTGGATCTTGTTTTCAGGTCACATCCAGCCAGTATTGTCAGGAAAGCCTATGGTATTTGGGATTTGGATTTAGACTGTTACACAGGTTTTAAGTTGGTTTATGACTGAGGTTTTAATTTTAAGGGGAAAACTTCATTGCAGTTGGGAAAGAAATAATTATTCTGACGTGTTTCAGTTTTCCAGTCTTCTGACCATCATAAAAGCCCCTGATAGCCCAGGCTGTTTCTTTTTAAGGGCTGATCTGCTTATGTTTTTCATAAGCACTTCTTGGTCTTGTATGTATTCATAATGAGTTCTGTCTGTACTGCACATAAAATGCACAACCACAGATACTGGAGAAATGTGTCAGGATTTATTTTTAAAAATACTTTTCAGTTTTCATTTAAACAGTCTGTGATGATCAAAATGAAAGACAAAGCATAACCCAGATGAAGGTCAGCATCTGTGCAAGCTTGTATGTTAAGCACATGTGTGGCTGGGTTGTATCCTGTGCAGGAGTATGTGTTATTTATCATGTGGTTTCACAGCACTTAAAAATGCCCCAAAACCAGCCCCCCTCCAAAAAGAACCTTGTACATCTAATTTTTAAATAGTATAGATATGTCTGTATAATGGGCAATCTGAAGTTAACATCAGATAAAATATTGTCAGAAATCCTGAAAGAGGTATCCTAATGCCTAAGACTGAATCACACAACTAGTTCTTGGATCAAGACAACCAAATCAAGAGCAATAATGTGTCCCCTATCGTGTTATAGCTTTACAGTATACATGAACCCCTGCCATTCTGTAATTTCATTTTTCTGCAGGAATGTAACAGCTGAATAATTAACCTGTGTTTCAGTCTCTGCCTTGTGTATTAATGCAAGCAAGCTTACAGCTTTAAGCAGAGAAAAATATATAAAATGTGTTAGGGAAACATTTTGGATAGATTCTGCTTTAATTGGAGAGGATTTCTTAGCATGAAAGCATGACAGCAGAAAGTTCAGTGCTTTAATATCTAAAATTAGCTTCTAAAATTAGCTATCACTGTAAATGCTAGTTGAGTAGAAATGTGTTTTCAAAAAGCTCATAGAAAGTGTATGCCCATCTGATGACTCCTCCTCTTTAACAGCTCTGCTTTTATCCGTGAAGGGTATTGCATCAACACAGATCAAAATCATCAGATATATGCTGCTTTACAAATAATGTACCTTTTCTTCTTTCCCTTCTAAAAGGTATTCCAAATAAAGAGAGTTATTAGACCTTTCAAGACAATTTGAAGAGGATGATACTTGGTGGTGTTGTTGAGTTGCCAAAAGCAAATGATACAGTGTCAACATTAGAAGAACAAACTATTCCCCAAACAGTCTGTTGGGCTGTTATGTCAATCAGACTGCAACATGTTCCATTCTTGAATACAGTCTCTAATTCTCTGATCACTCCCCCAGACAGTGATAGAAGTACTGCAGGAAGATTTTGAGTGCTTCAGCAACTCGGGTTAGGGAAGGATAAAGAGTCCCCATTGTGTCGGTGCAGTTCAGGCAGCGTTGCCTCTGCTGTCAATGCCTGCTGCCGAATTTGCAGCTTCTCTAAGTGCAGATGGGCTGCAGGGGGCTGACACGGCTCGGATAAGTGTTGGTTTTACAACCAGGCTTGTGAAGTTCAGGTGGAAACGGATCATAATAAGATGAAATTCCAGTGAGCTTGCCTTTTGTGTGTCTTGCCATGTATGTGCAAGTAGCAGAAGAAATTACAAACCATCATCCTTCAAGGGTTCATCTCCCCCCACCTCCTTTTCCCTTCCTTGCATTGCATTCAGTGGCAGCAATCAGAAGAAAACTAAGTACCCAGATTATATATTATTTACATACGTTGACATAAAGGAAATAAAAACCTTTGCTGTTGCTGCTGCTGCATTTGTGGGACTCTGGAGCACATTAAGACATCTCCTCTGGTTTAAAATACAGGACTGGAAGTGAAAAGATGAATTGTCTGCTTAAGCAGAACTCTGCTAACATGGTAAATGTGATGGTTGTCCAAACAAATGTCATTTTCATTCTTTGCAGAGAGCATAAGGAAGCATAAGGAATTCATAAACTTTATTGAGATAATACAGCTTGAGTCTGAGGTAGTACACATTGGCAGTGGATGCTGATGAGACATATAGCTGGACAGATGAGAAGAAAATGACTGGAGGGATGAAGGAAATGTATGACAGTTGGGCAAAGCGTGTGGTTTTGTACAGAGATGTATCAGTTTCATTTCCCAGCAGCAATCTATTTAGAGAAGTAAAGTGTTTCAATTACCTTATTACAGATAGTGTCTGAAACTGTCTTTAAAAATTAAGAAAAAAAATTCTGATTGCCTTTGTCTAATTACCTGGAAGCTTAAATGTGACATCTGTTACTCTTTATAAAGTTTCCCAACCTCTTTTCTGTATTCACAGTTTGTTATTGTAGGATTTCTGAAGATATTTGACTTCGTCAATTGGATGTTTTGCAAAGCAAAAGGCAGTGTGAAAATATGAGCTTTTCAAAAGAATCTCTAAGCAAAATCAGATAGACTTCCAGTGTAAAAAAAAAAAAAGGGAGAAAATGATAGCCTAGCTTTAATGTCCTGAAGGGTATAAGGCATGTTTGGCATTTGGTGTCTGTTTTTGCAGGATAGAAGGCAGGATGAGTTCAGAGAGGGCAGACCTGGGGCAGGCAGACCAGGACTATAAGGACAGTCTAATCCTTCTTCAGGATTGTGTTTTTAAATCCCAATTAGGAGTTTAATATCCTAGGATTTGGAGGTGTTCCTCAAACAGGTAAACTAGGAAGAGATAATAGTTTAAATGTGTATAATCTGAAGAACATTGACTGTAGCTCCCTTGCTGTTTTCTGCTGTTTGTGCAAGTCTTCGCTCTTTCATTCCAGATAATTAGTTCCTATTTTGCAATCATATCAGAAAGCACTGGATTGTTTTTATCTATTGGAAATTACTGAGTGAGTTTGACAGCTTTACAAAACATCCAATCCTGAATGTCTGATGAAGAGTATAAGAGATTGATTGAGAGGGAAGTTGAGAAATGTGGCAATATTAAGGTAAGGTAATATCTTTTAAAAGGTTCGGGTTCGGGCTCAGGTTTAGTTGCTTTCTGCAATTGTACAACATTCTGCAAACACAATAGAACTCACATTTTTTCATAGTTTGCAGTTTGACGTATTTGGACTCTGATAGTTTCAAAAATTAAAATGTCCCATAAAACCAGTTAAAAGCAATTACTCAGATTGTAGCAGCAGAGGAATTGATTGTGCTAATGTGTCATGACATGAGGGCACATCCATATTTTCCATCCAGGAAACTATGCGATTACTTTTTTCACCTCTTACTGTGGGAATGCTTTCTGGCTCTCCAGCACATCTATATGTGATTGTGTGATTGTATATAAACATATATACCCTTATTATGATTATGTTTCTATCCATAGGGGGATAGTTAAAAGGTCTTGCTAAAGTTTTTTTCTGAATATTGATAGGAAGACTCTCTGTACAAAAAGACCAAAACTCCAAATCCAAACTTGAATTTGGGATGAGCCATAGGAATAAAGCAGAAAAGCAGTTAAGAATTTCCGTAATGCCACACACAGGAAAAAGGTTATCTGCACTGTAGGTAAAATACATAAGTAGTCTATCTCAGCTGGTTGCATTGATCCTTTTGCACACATCTTTGTAAGCTGAGGAGTAACTTTTCCTGTGGTGTGATCCTGAGTCTTCCCAGAAGATTGCATTGGAAAACCAAATTAGTTGTTATGTAGGAAGTTAAAAATAAAGGCAATCACTAGCCATGTGCTCTTGCAAGAGTGGGTAAACTAGTCCAGGACAGTCCCTCGCTAAAGTGTATTTAATACTATGCTTACTTGTTATGCAAAATAGATGTAAATTTATGTAGATATACATGCAGAATAATAGCTTTGACCCTCAGGCTGTTGGCAAGGTGCCAGTGTGGCCCTGGGTACCGCACCACTTTCAATCTCTATATCCTGGCAATTTCCTGGGATTATGTTATCATTTGATTTTTAATGTGGGTTTCAGCCACTTAAGAGTCTGATCAGTTTCCCTTTTACCACCAGCCTTGCTCATGCAGAAGTAAACAAACATATTTATCACCCCTGGGATCAGTAACTGCTAATAAAGTTGCTGTTGCTTGCATTTTGGGTTTGGTTTCGTGACAAAAGCATTGTAAATGAATGAGTGGTGTTGTACTTATGCCACAGTGCAGCAGGAAAGGGAAAGATCCAAGGTCAGAGCATCCATGGTGATGGTTGTGGGTAGTCCCTGCCTCCCCAGGGTGGATCAGCCCTGGGATGAGTTTCTCACCAGTCTAGCAAGCCCCTGCAGCTCCCCAAAAACCAACCATGTTGGTGGCACTTCAAGACTGACGTTTTGGAGGTGTCTTCACTTGGTTTTAGTTTTTTGATGTTAACAAGGGAGTAGAACTGAGTCTGTAACAAAGAGTAGAAGCATTGTGGAACTTTTGCTTTTTTAAAAAGTTGGCTACAGTGTGTCACAGCTGGTTTTTGGAAGGAATACTGCTTGTCTTGTTATGTGGGAAAATCCTGTAATTGCATCTCTGAAAATGTACTTATATATCTGGTCTTATGTGTGTCCCTCTAAGAATCCATACTAATATATTCCCTTCCATTTAAAAAAAAAAGGAAAAGTCTCTCTGGCACCTCATGTCATCACAATGCAGGACATTATCATCCACATTTGTATTTTAAGGTATTCTAACTCCCGGCTTTAGCTATGCCTTTTAAACTAATTTTTTTTTTGCTGTTCCTGGCAGATATTTTCAGTGGACATTTTCTGTAAAAAGTCATAGGTTTGGGATTTTTAAAACAATATATACAGATGTAACTAACTGCTGAAGACTAACAGACCCTACTATGTCAGCCACTGGCTGTGTGGCCCCAGAATTTCTTGCAAGGTGATGTTTATTTTGTAATACAGATTGTTATAAAATATTAAAGTAATTTCCACTTCAATGTGTGATGCTTGATTTATATAACAAAATGTTATTGTTTAATTTGCTCACAGAAACTATTTCAATTATAGGCTTCCACTCATGTAATCAAATTTGTAAAATAAATAGACAGAAAACAAGTAAAATGTCACCTCTCCCCACACTCCAGCCAGGAATTTTGATTCCTTTTAAATTAGCAAGTCCACTTGTATCGTTTGATTTTTGCCATTTCCTATGACAGCAGTGTTACGGGACTAACAACACTTTCTGAGCATTATTAGTTCTGTGTGTTGAATCATTCCTCTTGCATTTTCATTTCCCTATTCTTACATGTGAACTTGCTGTTCATCCACTTAGGACAGACCTTGGAAATATGACCAGACCTGTTCCCATGTATGTCAGAGCACACTGCTATTCGGGAACACGCAAGCAGAAAGATCATGCTACCTTCACATGTGCACTAAAACAATTAACTTGGTATCAAGTCACCCAGAAAATGCTTGGATAAATTTGCATGAAATAGTTGTGAGAACAAAAAACTAAAGAACTGTTGCATTCCCTGATCATGTTTTTCACTTTGGAGGTGCCTTCTTTTTATGTCGACCTTGGTTCCTGACCTTCACTTGGTTGCAACACAGTCACTTTCCCTCTAATTCATGGTGTCATAGAATGGTTGGGTTTAAAAAGAACCCTGAAGATCTTCTAGTTTAACCCATTACTCTTGGTCAGGAATGCCTTCCAGTAGAGCAGGCTGCTCCAAATCCCATCCAACTTGGCCCTGAACACTTCAAAACTCCTTTAAGGGTAAAATAAAAAAAGAGGGTGTGCCTCTTCCCAGAGGGCTGTCTTCTGTAGTCCTTCCCAATGGACGTGCGATTTCAAGAGCAGGAATGATACAGTACTGGATTTTCTTGAATGGTTTGTCTACCCATGCGTTGGCTTCTGTTAAGCCTTGTCAAAACTGTATTTACTGGCTGGTAATTATGGTGTTGAGATGTCTCTTAGGAAAAAAATTCTTGTGTGTACTCTTGTTCTTGGACTGTGTTGTTTTCTTCTGTCTATTAGCTGTAGATTTTCTTGTTAGCCTTGAAGGTCACTTTCTAAATAAGCAGCAGCTTCCTTGTTTACTGAATGGAAAAAATCTATCAATAGAAATGGGGTATGGAAAATGAGAAACCATTCCAAAAAAAGAGTGGAAAGTGTAATGCAAGTAGCTTCGAGCTAAAGATTTTGTGGTTTCTCACAAAGGCAAACAACAGGATCTCTTGGATTTTGAGCCCCCTGTTGGGATCATTATATTTTCCTAAATGTTTTCCAAATAATAATGTGGAATTAAATTGAAACCAGTAATTCTGTCATGCTTTTAGAGCTCTCATGCTTACAATGATATCATAGTAGCATTACATTTTGGAGACAAATGGCACACAGAACAAAAATGTTGCACTGAAAGGGTTTTCAGTTTTCCTTGGTTTAAAAGAATGTTTGATGTTTTTACTGACCTGGACTTTGATTGCAGAGTCCTGTAGTGTTCTTTGGGCACTAAATCCTCAGTAGTGCTAAGATATGATAGAATCATAGAATAGCTTGGGTTGGAAGGGTCCTTAAAGGTCATCTAGTTTTAATCCCCCAGTGTACTTTGTAATAAAGAATTTTAGTGATTTTTGATAAATAACTCTAATTTCCAGTCTTTCTTCTTCAAAAATACTGAATTTTCTTACAGAATGTAGACAGTTTTAGATGGATGTTTACAAAAAAAGAGGATTATCTTTGGGGGGAGTTTTTTCCTTGTAAGTGAAAGGACTTAAGCAGGCAAGTACTTAATAAGTGAAAGTGCCATCTTTTTGTTATTATCTGTCTTTGGAGCAACATTGAGCTGGATCAATGACTGTAACAGCAAAGGGATTATTTAGATTTAAAAAATGAAGATTCAGTTATGTTGCCAAGTAAAGATGTCATTGGAGCTCAGTTGTAAAACTATTACAAAACTGTTGCACTGCTTTTTCTGTAATACATGATATCACTGATTTGTGGTAACATTCATGTAGCCGCTTGAGTTGGTGGAATTGGACAGATGGGGAATTTTTGCCTTTTCCATAGGACTTTGTTTCATTCCAGGCACTTCTAACTTCATTGATCCTACTGCATGGTCTTGAACGCTGGGCTTTCCAAAAGCTTGTTTCCATAGAGAATTTTCCCTCCTCCTCGACATAGTGCCTTCCATCACCTCTATTCTTAGCAGGAAAATGTGTGTAGTGCTTGACTCTGGACTCAGTTATGAAGGAACACCTAAGTTGGCAGTGTTTGTTTCTTCTCCTGTTGATAGGCATTCATTTCACCATCTCAGTACTTTTTTTTTTTTTTGACATCACATCTGGGGAATTGGAAAAGAGGAGGAGGGAATAAAGAAAACCTCTTACTTGTGCATTGTGAGAGCTGAAAGTTTTCTTAAAAAAAAAGTAATAAAATAATTACTTCTCTGCAGCAGTGTCCTTGTAATAGCAGCATTTTTCTGGAGCCCTGGGATTTTAATGACCTCAGTTGGGAGACGCATATAGGGGTCAAGATGTTTCCATGCTCTTGCTTGATTGATAACTTTTGATAAAGGTCTGCTTTAGTTTTAGCTGCAGGGTTCACTTTTTTATGTGTGCAAAAATATTTCTAGAGTTTACAGAGCTCCTCCATGCCTCTTCTTTCATGCTGCAGTGTTTGGGCAGGAATGTCACATTTGATCTTGGAGGACTGTGGACAGGGTGGTACAGAACATGTTCTGGTGAGAGAGAAACCTGGAGGCTAAAATGAGAGGGTAAAACCTGGTATTTTTTTCCAGAAATAAGTCATCTCTGAAGTTAGTGCAATTTGTTTAGGTTTTCCTATTCTTTGTTGTTTATCTGAATTTCTCTTACGCTCATGTTCATGTGTATTTAAAAGAATTTCAGCATTTTTTGTAACATCTCAGCCACAATCTACTTCATTTCATTTAAAATCAATTAATTTTTTTCTTTTAGTAGAGATATTAAAGATATCCTGGTAAACTGCTGGCAAGTTGCTAATTTGTCTAGCGCATACACACGTCAGATGTCCTCACAAATAGAAACACAAATCTTCTGGATTTGTTCAGTTGCAGTACAGAACTGTATGTTCTTTAATTGTTCCCTTCAGGATCACAGAAACACAAACATGATCTCATCTATATGCACTCAAGGCTTAAGAGTTTCATGCTGTTACATCTGTGTAATTGAGGAAGTTTAACATAGGCTTTGCAGATTTTGGGAGTATAATGGAGTATGTTGTTTATTTTTTATTCCTTTCCATTGTATGTCATACCCCATGTATGAATAGTCAATCACTTTGGAGTATGTCTTCCATAAGGATTTCCTGGGCTTCCAGTGTGTCTTGTTTATAAATATTTAACTTCTGTTTCTTGAATTTGGGTTAGGCAATATTTCACAAGGGTCTCTTTTGTAAGCATGAAACACAAATGAATTTGCTTCATAGGTACCAAATCCTTGAGTTATTGGTGGTTTTGCCAGTATGAGTGGCTTGCAGTAGCACCATAATCCTTCTAAAATAAGATGGTGGAGTTTTTTTAAATACATATTGAAACAGCCAGAAGTTAATACCAAAGATCGGTCATTGTCACTTGGCCTATGCTGATGTCATTAAATTAATGCTCAGTGTGCTGCAGTTTATAGGTATAGTGATATCAACGAAGTAAGAAACATTCACTGTAAACCGGAATTTTTCTAAAAAGATGCTCAACTTAAAATTAACATGGCATCAGTTTTTCTGGGCAACATGTCTTTTTTAGTGCTTTGAATTTAGCTTCAACATGGCTCCCAATGTGCAAATTGATTATCAATTACAGGTGGACAGTTAAGGCAATGTTATGCCTGTTACAAACAAGAGTAATGTGTGCCGCTATGGTTACTGCCTGAATGCGTTTTGACTACTACAATAACACATCCTTTCCTACCTGAGTTACCACTTTCCCATCTCTGTGTTTTGTATATATATTTGCTGTGCTGAAGAATAAGAGTGAGATCAAATTCAGTCACAAACCTGGTCTCCAGAATCACCGTCTTCTAGGTCAGCCCAGTGGTTTTTTTTTGAAGCCACCATAGAAATATTTGAGCTTCAGAAGCACATTCCAGACTAAAAGCAGAAAATCCTATCCCTCATTTAAATCTTCTTTTATGAAAGATTAGGAAATAAGTATCATCCCCATGTATTTTTCATCCATTTTGAAAGAGGAGGAAGTGAAGCTGAAGCTGGTCCTGAGTATTAGTATCTTCTTCCCTCTTTCTGGGGGAGAGCTGCACTGCTTTAAGAAAGAGTAAAATATCAAATGTGCATTTGCTGCGGGTATAATGAAATTTTCTGTACTGATTTTACTAGCAACTGCAGTTTGGGAAAGAAATGTTTGTATCTTAGCCAGCTGGAACTGCATTGGACTGTAACTTATCATTCATGCTGGATTTTTGGTGTCCATGTGTTCATAACCACAAATCTTGTTAAATTAGATCCAGCACTTGCATTTTTGTGTGTAGTATATGATATTTAAAGGATAAGCTGTTATGCATCTGCGTATTTTAGTGTACAATCAGACTTAGAAACTAAATGGGCATCCTCAATGCCAGATTTTACTCATCGGTTGCAGTATTAGACTCATTCTAAACTATAAATTTTTTATTATATGATATTATAGGTATTCAATATGCAAACAAAGAAATGTTTGGGTTTGACTTTCCTCCATATTCAGTGTTTTATTCATACATTCTGAAATGAAAATTTGGAGGCTTTTAATTTTCTAAGTAACATGCTGCTAACACTTAATATTTAAAATAGGCACAGAATGCTAGTAATTGTTTTATTGCCATCGACATATGTCTCTCCATAATTGTTTTGGCTTATGCCCTGGGTGAGTTAGGAGGTGGCAACTGTGACTTTTCATATTCTCAACCCCTGCCTCTTTTTCTTTCTTTATTCTTTTTTCTTATTAGTTGCAAAGAAATTGAACTTTTAACATTTTTTAAGCTAGACTCATACTTGTACCCTACTGTCTTCCAGGTTTTTTATTGTAAGGTGTCCTAGTGAGAGAGAGGAAACAATATAAAATATAAGTTTTATTTTCTCTGGTATGGAAAACATCTCTAGAGAAATTAGTAAGTGACAGACATACTTTTTTATTCTGAAGCCCAAAGAACAGGAATGATACATCTTCAGCCAGGGACCTAAAAGTAGAGAGGTTATACTCAGAGGTTTACTGTATGAAAAAATCCTTACTTGATAGGGGGAGCCCAATTCCTAGGACTTACCAGGGATGGAATGATAGTCTACGTGATATGGAAAAAATGAAAAAGAATTGGCAGCACCTTTAGAAATGAAAGAGGTTTAGTTACCTCTGGCATATTACCCTCAGTAGTACTGTCCTGCAGCGTTGTGTTCTGCCATGCACAGGCTTCCTAGTGGAAGTCAAGGAGTTGGTCTCAGCTTCGAACAAATAAGTAGTGCTGCAACTTTTTTTGTAATCCATCAGAAAATTATTACCTTTATAATTCATTATTTAGCAGAAGCATGTCAGCAGGAAGAGGTTTGGGTTTTGTTTTGGGTTTTGTTCTGAGCATGAGGGTTTCATAATGCAGGGCTCTGCCAAGACTTTTGGCTTTGAAGCTAATTCCACATGTGGTCCTTCTGGATATGCTTGAAAAGCTGCCTTCTTCTGAGGCTGGGGAGGGTTTGTTTGGTAAAGTGAGGTTTTTAAGGTGTATGGGACAGGAGTAAGGGCATGAATGGCATAATGATACAGCTAATGGTCAAATTTGGCTCCAGCTATGCAGTTACCAGTGTGATTGTAAACTGAAAGGATGATATACCTTGCATTGAAGGTCATGAAAAGGTTTGTTAAGAAGCAATGTTACAGGGAGGTCAGAAGAAGAGGAGCAGAAGGCTTTGGGTCGACATTTTTTGTTAGATTGGCTTTTAAAGCCTGTTGGGAGTGGAGCAAGTACGTGATGTTTCCATTATGGGGTCACACTGCTGCTGCAGCAGGTGTTGGCTGTGGGTGTCTATGTCTGCTCCACATTTCTCTGGAGACTTCAGAGAGACTCTGTGGAATTAACCTCCTCTGAAGGAGAAATCCTTAATATTTGTAATTATGAAGTGCAGTAGGACAGCCACAGACAGGAGGCCTGTCAACAGTAGATGGGTGACAGCTACCTCAGTGCTGTGATTCAGCTCTGCCCCAGAAATAGGGAACAGCATGATAATACCAAAACCAGCTTCAATTTCACTTTCTTGTCATTCAAGACTAATTTCAAAATAAATGTGTAGGGATGCTACTTATTTCCTGATCATTTATAAAAGTTATTTCAAAGAAGGTATATAATTTCTGCTCTTAGCCTAAAACATTCTTCCTAAGATCAAATATTTCTAATACATCTTGAAAAAGAAGTTTATTAGTAGCTGGAGAAACAGTGCCAAAGCTCAACTATGCTGAAAATGTAATATATGCCATATCAGTTCTAATCACTTCGTGCTATGTGGCATGATGCCTTTAATCACCTATGAGAACTTTCAGGAATTGTTAACATTTTCTTTCATTTGTACAGCAATGTCATTCTCTGTTTTTTGAGGAAAGAGTAACCCTCTGTTGGCTTATGCAAATAAATCATGTCTTACTGCACTTAAAACAGAATGATTCCCAAAGGAAGATGAGTGGCAAATCAAACTGGCTGCAAATGAAGATAACCTCTCAGACCAGAGTTGCAAATGTTTTATTCAGATGAACAAAGCGTCTTTATTTTAGCACTTTAATCTATTTTCCTTTCACTTTCTTCTAAATAGTACTGTCATTTTGACATGACAAGGATTGATAGTTAAATTACAGTTGCCTAATTTACCTCATTGCTCCTCTGTAGACAAGGTTTGATTGAAAGTTCAAGTCTTTTGATAGGTATAGCTAATACAGAATTTTTAAAGTTTGGGGCAATATATTTCAATTTTTGACAAAAACAAAAACAGTTTGCTACTTGGATGATTAACATTTCGAAAAGAGATGATTGACATTTGGAAAGAATTAAATGTCTTGGTTTTAATTAGTTAAAGGAGTGTATACTTGGTGCATCCCAACATGATAGATTTTTCCCAAGTCACGTCTGTAGCTGCTAATTTAAAATTCTGGATGTTGCCTTAAGAGGGATACTTTTGCAGTGTATTCCATGTTCACTTAAGTTTTTCTTCTTTCTTATTCTGCCATAAGCATTAATGTAGTATTGTTGTATTTGAACACTAGAAGGATGAATTTGCAATGGTTAGATAAATAAAGACCCATTTTTTGGTAGAAGTCCTCCAGATAAGCCAATTTGTTCAGTGAAACTGCCCTCTACCAGCTGTCATGGATTATATAGCTATATGTATACCTGCAGGATTGATGGGGAAAGTTTCATTGGAAAAGAAAAATAAAGCAGGGAAGTACTGTATTGTTTTTGCCAATTTCCAAGGCTGAATGAGAGAGAATTGGCTGCTTTTGACTGTAAGCATTTATGCCTTCCCTGAACCTGCCTTTGCTGAGTGTATTGGATCACTGTCCCTCTGCCAACACTGCATGTGTTTCCATGTTCAGGAGGATTTTTGATGGTCCAGCTCTCAGCTGCCAGAAGTGCAGTTCATTGGCTACAATGAACTGATGTTCCCAAGGTCATCCATAATGCGCGTGGGTGTATTTCCTTGCTGTAAAATGTGTTCACAGCCATCCCAGGAAATGGAACTGGCTTTGATTTTTGGCTTTGGCCAGAGCTTCAGACAAATCTGCCTCTTCACTTAAAGCTGGGGAGAGAGAAAGCTGATTTATAGAGGGGAAAAAAGAAGCAGAAACAATGCAGTTTATACAGCTGATGGCTTTAATTAAAATCCCAGTGCAAAGTTTACCAAATGCACACTTAACAGTTTATGCTAAAATTTAGTAAAAGCAATTTAAGTGCTCATTTGTTAAGCAGTTGTTTTATTTAGGCAAAGGATAGTTGATGTTGGCAATATAGAAGATTCAATTGTATCTCTGGATTGCAGTTAGCACCATTCTTATGCTGTTGGTTTTATTTGTTTTATAATATTCTGATGCCAAGCAAAGGAAACAATATATTTAATGGGGCATTATAAAAAGTGTTTGAAAGCAACAGAAATTCCTGTAAATTAAAATCAGTTTTCTGTAAAGCAGAAGATTAAGATCCCCTTACATATATGCATGTTTGTATATGTGTGAATGTATATTTATCAGGAGAGGACCTGAATTTTTCTATGAATGCTCATACAGATGAGCATTTATTTCTTTATTATTGTCTTACTTTTTTTTTTCAAAACAGAGGGTAGTTTTTTTATTTGAACATACAGAGGACAAGCTTTGTGCTTAGTTTTGCATGAATGGAAGCAGATACAAAAATCATTGCAGTCATCTGACTTTTTAAGCCTCTTCTGTGCAACATAGGAAGTGTTTGGGCTGGATTCCCCTGATGTATCAAGTCATGTGGTGCAAGCACCACTGTTGACATTAGCTGCTCCATGAAAGAGAGCTCTACACTTGTTGGTATGTTCCCAGTGGGTAGCATATAATTTACAAGGAACAACCTCCTCAGCAGGATACCCAGACACTGGCAATCATGTTTATCTCAGTGATCTTTTGACTACAACTCCTCTGAGAGTCCAGATAAAGCCTAATGTGTCATACACTGTAATATGAACCTTTTGTCCAGAAAGCCCAAAAAGTAAAAAGTAATCAAAGTCCCCAGTGTGAGTCTATAGGCAGCTGGGGAGATGTAACCAGACAGCTGTAGGGTGTGTATTGATTTCCCTCTTCTTTAAATTCAGGACCTATGACCATGCCATCACCCAGTCAGCAGTACAGAACGACCATGACCTTGTTCTTGCTATAGTCAGTGAGGGTTTTGCTGTTGACTTCAACAAGAGCAGAAGTCTGAGGTGTGAGCCTGCTGCAGGTCTTTAATACAAAATGCCTAACAAGTATTATTTCTTTAGGATAATATTTAACTATTTAGGTTTCTCTCTCTGACATCTACACAGAAAAGAACATTCCTCCCTGGAGGAGTTTATTACAGGACTTAAAGCTGAAGTTTTATACTGCTGCACAATGTTATTCAGCTTCTCTTGTAAAGATTTTATTTATTGGCATTATTATTTTAGATGTAATGAATGAAGGATGAAGAGAAATTGTGAGATTTAGTGAGAGCTTTTGTCCCAACAGCATATTATTAGTTGTTTCAGGTTTTAAAGCTGATGAGCACTGATGGTCATTTAGTGTTTGTAATCAGGCCCATCACTGGCAAACAAGTTAAGCATCCCAATGAATCGTAGGTAAGACACTGGAGAAGTGTCCCTATAATGTCCCTATAATCCTGGCGAAGCATCTTTACCAGTTAACACAGGAATTCTCCCATATGACCCTGCCGACAGCTGTTTAGCAGCAAGAACCAGGTTTTTTCCTGAAAAACCCCTGGTAGAGATATTATCTATTGAGGGAGGAGCTGAGAGCTGATTAGGTATTTTAATATTTCTCTAGCTATACTGGCACTTATACATGAAAGCTCTAAATATGTCACCTGAGAACTGATAGAATAGAGAGCAGAATGGTTATAATGAGATCAAAATGAAAACAAGGTCCTTACCCTGTTGGTAAGAGTCTGGGGCAATGTATGACTGCTTCACTGGCTACAGTCCACAGCTTCAAATATTGTTCATATCACCCATATATATGGGGTTTTTTAGATGGAATTAATACTTTCACATTCTGTCTTTATTTGGCTGCATATAGACTTCCTTTCTGGGTTTATGGTGATCACAACAAAAGGTTGAATAAACAGTCTCCTCTGTATCTTGTTTCACTTTTGTATCATTTGGTTACTTAGTTCATTCCGTCTATTGCCTTCACATCCAACTGGGGCAGCTTCTCAATGAGCAGCCATCTTTTATTATCAAATATCCTTTTGTGGATCCTTTTGGATTCAGGAGCTTCTGCAGTTTTAAGGATAACTCTGGAGAAAAACTAGATAAAAGACAGCTCCCTTGCCCCATGCAGTCTATTCATTTGGATTGTACTTTGAAGATAGCTTGTCAGAAGGACCAGAACTTGATTTTAAGAAAAAGTAAATGGGAGGGGGGAAGGCAGGTCCCAGAACTGTGCTGTGCCAAATAATGTGATGCTAGTATTTCATATTCAAAATAGTTTGCTTTAATCACATTTACTGTTACTCAGAAAGACTGAGGAAAACGTGAACAAGTATTCTATAGTGCTGCTATGACCTTTTTAATAGGAGTTGATGCTCTCTTTTTTCTTTCCTTACTTTTCCTGGTTTTCTGAAGAAGGTGAATACCATTCTAGCATTTCATTTTTTTGGAGAAAGTCAGGAGGTGTATGCTAAGTGACTTGCCCAAGGCATGCAACCTGTCTGTGCTAAAGGCTTGAACAATGACTGGATTGTCTTGTTTTCTTTATTGCATATATTTGTGAGAAGTACTTTGTAAGCTGCTTGAAAGGAAATGCAGGGAGGACAGATCTTACAGGCTTGTTTATCCATAATAATATTTGCCTTTTGAATATTAATTTTTCAAGTTTTCATTAATGAAAGAGAAAAGAATGAATAGAGTAACCTCATAAAAATAATTTTCCAGGTTTTGCAAGAAGTGGAAAGTCTACACTGAAAAAGTCTGGCTGTTCAGAAATCCGGTTCAGTTTCAGTAGCTGTCTCTGATCCACAGCTTTCCAGTTTTGCTTTAAGGATGTGAAGTTATTGACAGTCCTACACATCCGTGAAAGGATTACTAAATGAATTGTTATTAAGGACTGTTGAAAGAAGTGATTGTCATTGAAGAGTTAGGAAAATGTTAATGTTAGGATTGACAAGGAGGTAATTATACTTCAGTAACTTTGTATTCAATTGATGTTTACTGGCAAGAAATCTGCAAAGTATTTCAGAGGCCTATAGCCTTCCTCCTCCTTATTTACATTTTCTGTCTCTTCTCTGCCCTCTGGTCTTGTTTGTCCCTTTCATCTAGGCACACTTGTGTATGTATTCACTTGGGAGGGGTGGGTTTAAAAAGATGAAACCCTCTTTCTCCTTTCACTGGATGTAAAAAGATTTTTTCAGTCCAATTGCAACTGTATTCCGTTCACTGGAATTTATTATTAATGATGAAAACAATATGGGCCCTGTTCTTACATTTGATGTACTTTGTATGCCTTTGGTTACCTGTGTCAGGGTGACAGTTCTCTGTTTAAATTATGAGATGTTGAGGTCTTCTCCTCTCAAATGTCCAAGTGTTTTTAAGGCACTTCTCAGAAAATTGCAAGCACTGGGCTTATTTCCCGCAAGGACCTAAAAATAGCAGAGGGGGGAATGACTGGGGGCTCAGTGTGATGTGTTTGGGTTTATTTATTAATTAAAGTATTTCAAGGCTGAAGTTTGCCATGACTGGGAAGTTGCATGTTCCATCTGGTCCAAAGCTAGAGGCTCTGATAGAGAATCTCAAGAATCTTCCCATGTCCTATCCCCTTGTGCCTGGGAATGCATGCCATTACCTAGTAAAAAGGACATTTTTGTAGCATTGTGTGAATGAAAAGGCTTTTATTCCAGAGCCATCTATATATTCCTCTATTGGAGGTTTGGAGGTCTTGCAGCTGCAAGATGTGTTTGGGCCAGTACCAAAAGCAAAAGAATTGGAGATATTTTTATATATTTAACACCAATACTGCCAGCCTATTTATGGAGGAATTACAACAGTTGAATCTCACTTCTAAAATGCCAGGGCAGAAGATGCAGGTAATTGTCTCACTGTTCAGTGTACCAAGATAAGGATGTACTTACTGTGGTACAACAGCTCTTTCTGGGAATCTCAATGGCAATGGGAATGCCTCTGTGACAAATGGCCTCTTCAGGAGAGGGAGCTTCTCTAGGCTGCTCTCCAAAGGACAGCTGCTTGAAGAGGAGAGACCCAAAAGGTCCAAAATATTTGAAAGCTGCAGAGCAATTCCTGACAGTGACACCTTCCCTGGGCAGCTGCTGGGGATGTTACTGGTGAGGAGAGGGAAGGGCTGGTGCTATTGCTGTGCTCTCATCCAGCCAGTCGCTAAAGGTCTCCTGCCTGTGCTATGGCAGGATCTGTTTTTTATCTCAATGTGGAGCAGCTTCAGTTCCCTGCTTTAGTGTTATAAGATCTTACCTTTCTCCTTAGAGTGCCAAAAATGAGCAACATGGTTGAGTTTGGGATTTATTTATTTCCAGCACTGCAGAGACCATAGAGGCAAATCTGCCTCAGTCCTGAGGCTCTGAGTCCTCTTTAATGTTCATTTCCTGTGGCAGAGGTTAGCCCTTGCTGCATTAGGCCTGGCAAACACAGGAGATGAATGTCCTTGGCTTTTAGGAACTGGGGTATGAAAAGCAAATGCCGGACCATGCTGAGCACCTGCTATATCTGTCAGTGGTGCTAGCAGCTCTCCATAACCATCCTTAGTGAAACAATCAGCTGGCAATTTACCAACAGAAATAGCTGCAGTGCTAATTTTTAGGGGTGCTCAGCACCATCTGCTCTCATAGGACTCACCTTATTGAAGAGAAGGTTAAGTGGCTATTTAATCATGGTCTGTAAGTACCCGACGAGGGATAAGATGCCTGGAGCAAAGGACTCTTTATCTAGCAGGCAAAGCCAGAGGATCCAGATGCTGAGTTGAACTCAGCAAAGATCAAATGGGAAATGCAAGGCATATTTTTAAAAGAGGGTGGTTAGTCCTTGGAACAACTTGCTGATGGGTGTGATGGAGCTGTCTATCGCTGCAAGCATTTAATGTGCATCTTACGCTCTATTGTCATCACAAGTAGTTGGCCTAGACAGAGTGGCTTGGCGGGGAGGAACACTGTGACCTGCATCATGCAGGAGGTCACCTAAGATGGTAATGTAACCCTTCCATCTGTAAAGCAATCCACCCAGAGTCCAGGATGCTTCACAGAACCCAGTGTGAGAGAAGGATTCCTTACAGCACCTCTCCAACTTTCACAATTGATTTTCATTCCCTGGTGAGCCACAAAAGCCTCTTTGTGTGCAGAAGATGTGTAAGCCCTATGGACTGACAGTTACATTACCGAGCTGGGGGTAAAAATTCAAGTCCCTGATCTGTGTCAATCAGGGCAAGCTTTTTCATTGAGAGCTGCAGAATTAGACAATGTATAGGATTGAGTCCAGTCTGCCCCATCTTCTTAGAGACTTACCTGTTGACTCAAACATTGTGAGTCTATCCCTGAAAGCTATTTTGAAAAAGTGTGTTTCTATGAAATTATTCAACTACAATTAAATGTGATATTTTAGTAAAATTTTCTGTTAGATTGTGCTCAGGACCTGTGAAGATTGGCTTTGAGAAAACAGGAAATAAATTCCAACATGGTTTGGACTGGAAGAAGTTTTGCTGTTACATTGAAGATACAGTGCCACCCTGCAAGTGGAGAATTAACCATGACAGTCTGCTTGAGGGGCAGGAGGAGATGGTTTCTTGTGGATTCGAAAGAGAGAGGCCAGGTAGGGCAGGCAGTGAAAGGTCTTTCAGTCACAGAGTGCACTGTGAATTAAGATGCTGAGGATCACGGCAGTAGAGGAGGAAGGGCAAGTGTTGGGCTTGCTGCCTGGGCAAGCTTCCCAGCTGAGTTCACTGGACATGGCTTATCAGGCTGTGCCACAGTTGGGATCAGATCTGTATGTGCAGCACTCGTGTCCATGCAGAAAACAGAGACAGAGGTTGAGAACAGAAAGAAAGACCAAGATTGTACCTTCTTGCTCCCAGTGTATGGGGAGCTCTACACTAAATTAATGATAAGTGATTGTTAGACTCCATTTAAGTGCTTGTGTGTGTTGTTCTGTAGGGTGTTTTAAGGAGGCGGTTGCCTAGACGCTGGTTTGGGTATATTTGATGGATTTTGGATTGCTTTCCTGATGCTGACAAAACATCCAAAATCTGAACTCTCTGAACCCATAGCAGGAAGGATGTTTTCTGCTTGCAGCATGAGTATTGGTTAGCTCTCCTATGATAACAGTGGTTATCCTACAGATACACCCTTTTTCTGATGGTGAACCACTGTCTTTGTCCCTGTATCTGAAATCTTGATTCACACGACTGGCACTTCAATCGAATCCACTTGGTGGGTCAGCATTGCCCAAGCTCTAGTAATACATCAGAGACATAAGACACTCCCACTCCCCCAAAAAGTGATGTAAGGATGGGGAGAGAAGTTAAAACTCAATTCCAAGACAGGCTGAAAAGGAGTAGTCTGTCTGGGCTCCTCTGTATTTTATTTCTGTCAGTCGCTGCTGTTTGCTCCCCATGGAGGGCTTAGCTCCACAGGAAAGGTTTTTCTTTATCAATGTTGCCACAAAGTACAGGGGTTTGCTTTAAAGCTTCTAAAGTCAAGAGGTTTAGAGATGTAAGCTTTCTCTAGAGCCCACTGTCACTTGTATGTTTCAATGTTAATACTAATGAGTTAATACTTTATACACCTGGAAACAAACACATTTTCATTAATACTGAGAATGTCTGGAGGCTATTCGATTTGTATGCTTGCTTGTTGAAACTGCAGTATGTCAGTGGTCAAAAGGATGTTACATGGTAATTTACACAACAGGGCAAATCGGAGTGCAGTTGACACGCCTGGTAAAATGTGCAGCGGTTACAATATTTTTGGTTTCTTAATTTGTCTTTGAGGTATTACATGGGTTTTGATTTTGCACAGGCAGTTTAGAAGCAAAATGTTTCGATTTAGACTTTTGAATTATTTGGTATGCGATTTTTTTCCTGCATATTTTAAGCATATCTGAAATAATTTGTAAACTTTACAAAACCATTAGAAACTTGATGTGGAAGGGAAATATAGCCCTCAATAGGTGGATGATTTTGGACAATAACTTTTGATACAAGATTTGTCCTGTGATATTCAGAGAGGAGTCATGGATGTCCATGCATCATAGGATGCACAATAGTTTTATTGTGGTCTCTATATCCAGTTTGAGCTAAATTTTGCCAAATCTGTTTTTTTTGTTTTGTTTTGTTTTGAGAACAGCCTTATTGCTTAGCAGCACACTGCTTTGCCTCCTTGTTGCACACAGTCTGACCTTTTCGAATAAGATATGACAAGTGTAACAAGGTATAGCAATCACACTAGTGTCACATCTCCAGAAGATCAAAACAAGTGCCTTAAAAGCTTGGACTTGAAGTCCCCAAAGAGGTCTGCAGTTCTTCCATCCCCCTTTCACAAACAAATATAAGATGAAATTGTCCAAATAAAGTGTGCCAAGGGGAAGGGGACATCTTCATGTTTGAAGAAGAAGAACATGCACTCAGCTGCAGTTGGGTAACCACAAGTAATTTGGACTAGCATCTGGTGTTTTATATCTGTGGGCTTCATCTGCAGCTATTATCATCAGGGGATTGGGGTGGAGAGGGAAGGAGGGAGAAAGGACTAGACTTGATTGGTTTCTGTGTTTTGCAAAAGACGATTTAAACTTTGTGGGAATCATCTGCTTTATGTCACAGAAACAAAAAGCAGATGGGGAAGAGGATATAAACCAGAGAACAGTTAAGGTGCAAGGTTAACAGGAATAGCTGTGTCTGCTGTTTGGATACCTGCATATTTCTTTGAATAACGTAATAAACGATCAAAAAAAGAGGTGAAATAAGATTTGTATTCATTAGCAATAATGCAGTTGTAATTGTTCTATTATTGCCTTTGTACCATATTAGCAGAAAAAGATTTATGTTTGCTGACGTACCCTGAAAAAAAAAGCTGGATCAGCAGTAATAGGATAAACGGTTCTGTTCTGAATACACAAAAAGTATTATAACGCTGCCAGTAGCAGTGTTTCCATTTAAGTGGGTGTTTCCATTTTAAAGCTGACTGGGTGAGTTGCTTCTGCCAAGAGAAGCTTGAGCAGACTTAATCCATCCCCTGCAAGACTCATAGCTGGAATTGCTTTGCCTGAGTGCCCTGTGTCAGCTGTATCAAAACTGGGAAGTGAACAGTCTGGGTGAACTATAGGGGCTGCTGGCGAAAGCTTTGCTGACCTTATTTCTCTGTATCACAAGACCAAACTGCTGTTCAGCTGCATCTTTAACTACACAAGTTAATTGAGAAGAAAGCAGCTACAGTCATGCTCTCATCTGATGCCAGGCCAAGTACAGCATTGGAGTGACTCAAAACAATGAATTGCCAGTCTGGTCATAATTCAGGTTTGAATAATTTGCACATTCATTTGAGAGGTATCCTTTGGATCTCAGCTGTAAAGCCCTGGGTGTTCTTGCAGCTTTAAATACAATTTGGAGGAGCTCAGAGCATCAGGGTTTCACAAACAGTGAAATAACCAATGTCAGGGAATTTCTGTAAACAAATACTGGGGTTTTTTTCTGGGTAGGTGATACGTAATGTTGCCATTCCTGGAAGTGCCCAAGGTCAGACTGGATGGGACTTGGAGCGACCTGGTCTTGCTCTCCATCATGAGATGCTTGTTCGCTTCATCACGAACTTTCTTAGCTGTTTATCCTATAAAAACCACAAATTTATGGCCTCAAACCCCGGCTTGCATCAGAGGTGGGGCTCAGGTGAGACTTAGCCACCTCCAGCCCCATACAACACTGTCATCTCTCTGCCAGAGTTTTACCTGCAGCAGTAAGACTCTTCCAGCACCCTGGGCTGCTCAAGTCACTCAAACATTTTGGCATTAGGGTTTCTGCAGAACTTTAATGAGAAACATTTAGTGTCAACTTCTTGCATTATGTTTGCTCAGCCATATGCAACAAGGCTTTGGGGAAGAAAATTTTTGTGTATCTTCATAATAACTCTGTGTTTGTGTGTGTGATGAAGAATGAAAACACATGTTGAGGCAAGCAATCAGGCACACATGCATGCACGCATGCCCTGCATGTGTATATATGCATACATATACTTTCTTATAAAATGTATCATCATGATACATTCTTTAGAGATACATAGTTCTGGACTAAGTACTTTCTTTTTGCTCATATTCTAATCATATTTATAAATGCAGCCACTGAAGTATGTTTTCAAATGACATCTAAGCAGTTATTTGTGTGTCTGCTAGCATTTTTTGTGCCTAGACTACTGTAATCACAGTTTTCCAAATATATGGGATTAGCTATTTCTTCACAATTCACTATTTAACTTTTTAATTTAAGAAAATTAAGGAGTTAAAAAATAAATTTAAGGATCTTCTGGTGTTAGAAATTTATTTTTTTCCCAATACTCCCACAGACTTCAGTCAACAATTTCTAATGAAATGCAAACATACAGTTCCCATGTTCACATACGAATAAGGCACAAAAGCATTTAATTCTGGTATTGTTAAAGCTCATCTTTTCTGTAATACCAATAGAAATAGCATATTTCCACTGGTATCCAGTGCTTTGTAGCTTTTTTTTTTTGCAAGCATAGATTTTTGGTGGTGTTTATCTTAAAATAATACTAGATGTATTTGCTACTATGGAAATACTGTGGTTTTTTCTGTCAGTTACACAAACTGAAATGTTTCAAGAGGAAACATTTCAGAACTATGGGAAGCTTTGGAAAAAGCAACCAAATTTCTTTTTAGTCTTTGCAAACTTGATGGTGTTAAATGTGAATAATAATAATAGTAATAATAATAAATGCTATTATTCTGCTTTGATGGGATATGCAACTTGTGTGCATTTCCTTAGTCAAAGACATTTTTAATAGTTGATACTAATTTCATTTCTATTGTAACAGCTAAATTATAAACCTAGGACACAATTCACATAAATTGTGTCGCAGATCAAGCCCCAGTTTTGGTAGGAATTGTCAGGATGACGATCACAAATACAGTTTATGCTTTTTGCCTTAAACATTTTTTGGACTGTGGCTGTGCTAGGAACCTGGATATTAATTCCTGAATTACACCTATATAATGATAAAAATTGATTCTGTACCTGTGGCTCTTTTAAACCCAAGAGTAACCTGCACACTGGAAAGTACACTGAGAGTCAGATGGAAAAATCCCACAAGTCTGAGGAGGGAAAAGGAGGCAAAGTGTTGTCAAGAAGTGGGATGGGGTGATTTCTGATTAATTTCTTTTTTTTTGCATTTTCCCTATTTATTACATGAAAGGCAGTACCTTATTAGACCTGGCAACTCAGAAAATTATTTTCCAGTAGAAAAAAGGCTACATTTACTGAGTATGGGTGAAAAGACCGTTGTTAAATTAATCTAATTCTGCACAACACAGAGTTCATTCTCTTTCAGGAGAATTTTAGAAACTGGCTGGATTTCAAGCTATGTTTTAATGCAACTTTTTGGCTGCCTGCCTCCTCAGAAAAACAAGGGCCTCTGCTCAATAACTGAGTATAAATACAGTCAGTGCAGTAGGCCATTGTTTCAGTCATGCAGAACCAATTTCTAGTTTAATGGTATCACTGTTGCATACTTTTAATTGAAACTATTGTGAGAAATACTGACGTAAATCCTCATTTCTATTCTCATTTTCCCCTGTAAGATTATGGTGCTGTCTGACTTTGTTTGATATTGCTGTGGTCACCAGCACTTATATTCAAACACAGACATATCCCCCAAGTTTGGGAATTGGGATAAGAAATACCTTTCGATGATTAAAACTGGAGTACCAGAGAGTACCAGTGTATTCATTAGCCTGTTAACAAAATGCTTCTGCTAATGCCATTTGTTATAAAGATTTAATAGGTTTAACATCGGGCTATGGCACAACCCCAGCAGCCGTCAGTGCTCTTACTGAACTTAAATATTCATCTCGGCAAATACACCTGATCTTTATTCCACAGCAATGATTTCCTCTGCTGCCCAGCAAAAAGAAGTGAACCTCTAGTGTTTGTTAAACACACCCTTCAAAACAACATTTTGAAAATAGCAAGTGTTCCTTGAAAGTCTGGTTTTCTTCCTCCTTACAATTAACAGCTCTCATTAATAAGGCACCTCTTTTATAAAGAGATTCTTTTAATCAGTAATTCTTTCTGTCAGTGGCTCTTGTACAGAGTTAGATGCTGAAAAAACGTGTCAGCATAGTTGAATTGTAAGTCACAAAAAGTGAAATAACTCATACTGTGTCTTCTGCCCCTAACTGGTACCTGACTCCCAGGAGGAGGGTGAAAGTCCTAAACAGTGAATTTGGAAAATTAATGCAGTCATAGAGAGAGGAAAGTTTCCTTTTCCAGAAAGGGTCAGATTTTGAAATCCGTCCACAGCTTTTGCTTGCCCTTGCATTTGAAATGGTTATCTGAGGTTTATCTTGGTGACCTCTTCCAGCCCCTTCAATCTTACAGGTATCTTAGGAAGAATTTCAAATACAATTCTGCAATACCATTGCTATTCAGGGAAATACAACTTCTGTCCATCTCCTGTTTTTAAAGGGTGTTGCTGAAGCAAAGGCAAGACAAAAGGATGCAAGCTGTTTGCTGAGTGTCGCTATTTTGAGGAAATTTTTTTCTGGTCCATATGTTTTCTGACAGCCCCCGAGGGGCTTGGTGGATAGATGTGTTCCGTGACCTGTCCCAGTGAGGACCCCAGCACACTGAACACTTTGCCCCTTTTTTAAAGCTGGGATTGGACTAGATGGGTTAATTTTTCTTCATGTATCTATAGCCATGAAAGTAAGTCTGGCCCTTAACTGATTCATAGCTCTTCTCTGTACTTTCGTGATCTCTCTGCTCTTTTATATATGAGATAAGGTGATAGAAATTAGTTGCAATATTTATCACAAGTGATGACAGCTACAAAGCTTTAATATCAAAATATCTCACTTCCTTTGGTTCTCAGTGCCTACCACATGGTTGTTGTATTGTCTTACTTGATTTTGCCATATAACAATTCTGGAATTTTGGAACTGATGCAAGGTTATGAGTAGTTGAGTTTTATGTTCACCTTTGGTTCACCTTTCTTTTTAAACCAATCTTACTGCATCTGCTCAGGGCAGATCTGGTCATTCCCTCTACTTTTTAATGCTTACATGGTAGTTAATGTGTTTTTGTCACTTCCTACTTCTTGCTCTTTACTCTGTAAATGTAATTTAAGCTATAAAAATCCACCTGTAGCACTTTGCCATCCTAGTCACTTTAAATGGGTGACATTCTCTGTTGGAAAAGTAAAGTGCTAGGTTTTCTGTGTGCTGACTGAGTGGTTAAATATTTGAATGTTCTCAGTATTTAATCAATTAGCTTTTTCAAAGGCACACAAAAAAAAGCTGGCAATCCTCTTGTTTGTTTATTAGTAGTAGTCTCAGGTAGAGTGATTATATGTTGTGTCACTAGCAGCCTGAAAGGAATTTTTGGAAAGAGTCTGAAATGTAAATTTGGTAAACAGTGTACCAGAAGGCAACAAAGATGGGGATTATAGGAAAGAATTTGCAAGCAAAGGCAGATTAAAAGGACTTTGTTTTACTCATTAGTGTCTATTCCTTCAGGAGATCAGCTACAAATCACCTGAAAAGCTCAAGAGTCCACTTGCAGGCTCTGTGCACATGAAATTGTGTTGAGTTTTGCCCTCAGTTCTCCCTTGAATACCAAATTAATTGGAAAGAAAAAGTATGACTGCTTCATGTGTGCTGATAGGTCATATAGAGTGTTACAAAAAGTGTGCAGATCTGCCTTTTTAGCTGTCTTCTAATATTGTTGTTCTGTAAGGAAAACATGGCCCAAACTCTGCCCTGGCTCACTAGGGCCAGGGCACTGGGTAGACTATCTGGGCATTATATTGCTCTGAAATTTGAGTAGTAGATACCTAGGAAAATACTCACTGATGGCCATTTCATGAATGGACCCAATTTCCATGGGTAGTTTTAGCCACCACAAGGTAAGGACATAAGCTATTAGCATCCAAAGGAAGGCTACAAAGATGGTGAAGGGCCTTGAGGGAAGCCATATGAGTGGCTGAGGTCACTTGGTCTGTTCAGCGACCTGGCGAAGAGGAGACATCACAGCAGTCTCCAGCTTCCTCTCATGAGGGGCAGCAGAGGGGCAGGCACCAATCTCTTCTCCCTGGGGGGAACCAGTGTAGGACCTGGGGGAATGGCCTGAATGTGTGTCAAGGCGAAGGAGAGTGGGCTGGATGTTAAGAAAAGGTTCTTCCCCCAGAGGGTAGTTGGGCACCGGAACTGGCTCCCCAGGAGAGTGGTCACTGCACTGAGCCTGCCAGATTTCCAGAAGCATTTGGACAACGCTCCCAGGCACATGGTGTGATTCTTGGGGTTGTCCTGTTCAGGACCAGGACCTGGACTTCATAATCCTTGTGGGTTCCTTCTATCTCAGGACATTCTGTGATTCTTAGTAGCAAAAGCAGCATGAGGATGTGAATAACATACAGTGCTTGGGGCCTTGCAATCCTTTCTCCTTCTGTCTCCTGGGTACCTGTGGGCTGGGGAATGTATTTGCCTTCTGCAGTCTCTATGGGTATGTATTTTTAAGTTGGAACAAGCTTTAATCTTCACTCTTTTTCCCCACGGAAGCCTTTAGCAAAGGTCCCCGACATTTGTAGGCAGTGCTAGGTCTGTTTTCTAGGAAGTGTTTTAAGTACCTTGGTTAATGATGTGAGGAAGGAATTTTGCTTCTAGCTCTCAGGAGCTGCCAAAATGCCATGGCATGGGAAGCCCAGTAGGCCTGAAATCTGCTTTGCAGCTTAGCATACTGGTCAGGCAAAGTCTCATGTTGATCACTGAGGAACACCCAATTGCAGCAAGGTTTTCCTAATTCAGTCAAAAGTAATTTATCCAATGGCTGGGCCAGCAGTGTAAGTACAACTTGAGATTCATATTAGGTAATCTGAACAGACAGGTAGAACAAATTAAAGAAATAACATGGTGGCATGGGGTAGGTTGGCAGAGCATAGCTTCTGCTCCCTCATTTCCTCTCCAACTGGGTGAACGCCTGTCTGAATTGTTCTGGACATTTTGAGCCTCATATTCTCCTTTGCACTACTCCTGCTTTCATTAGGTTTCATTTGCAGACTTATTGGGACTCCTCAAAAGCTAATCTGTAGGGAGACAGGAATGACCAGTTTATTTCCTTGGTGGTTTTTTTTTTTTTTAATGATAGACTTTTCTCCTGCATGTGACTTCCCCTTGCCCTGCAGCTCAGTCTCTGATTCTGAACTAAGACTAAAATCCTTTATCACCACGGAAATTGGAAGGAATTACTCCAGGGTATTCCAGAGTGAAAAATCCTTTGTAAAATTGCATGTTGGTAAGTTTGATGTGAATCACGTTCTGCAGGGATCCATCATTATTTTTACTTTTTTGCACTCCTGTTTTAACTCTGAATGCAGTTTGTGTGGAGGAAAAAGGGCTGTGACTCTGCAAGACACACTTGCAAACCTTTTGTGCTTTATTGTACTAGGACTTACGCAAAATACTTAAGAGGTTTTTTTTCATTAAAAAGCATTTATTGTGTGCAAAATTCAAAATTTATGTGATGATTAACTTTTTTGTCTCTGTGTTATCAAACTACCACATCTTAATATATTATAAGTGTTAATAAAGTGTCTGTTGTAAGACATGTAGCAAGTGACCTTAGTATTTCAATTCACTGCCCTGCATTTGGTAATGGAACAGAAGAGGTCTTGAACACGTGGCTCTGTACACTTGAAGTAACAATAAAATCTTTTATTCAACATTCAGAAGATTGGCTCTCAAAACAAAAAAGTTAAAACAACTTGTTATGAAAATACTAGCTACTGAGAAAGAGAATAAACGTGTCATTAGGTATTCAAAAATGTTAACCATAGTTTGCCTTTAACATTGTAATTGTCATTTACATTCTTTGCTGTTGAAAAGATTTTTTTTCTCTAATGTATTGACTTTATGTCTGCAAATTATGCTTTTTGCTGATAATATAGATGAAATTCATGAAATCTGCCAGTAAGAGACATATTTGCAGGCAATACTCCCATGCAACACTTTAGTATTCCATTTAAAAATAAAAACTAAAAGTCAAATAATTGCAGATTATGATAGCACAGCAATTTACATTGGGTGTAAATTTGGTTACATGCACTTTCTTTGACTGTTTAATACTGATTTTAGATCTAGATTGTTCATAACATAGTGTTTTCCTGCCTGCAGTCATGTGGCCCAGAGTTTGTAGGAGAAGCCTAGGATGGCACTGGGACTAGTGCAGGGCTCATAAATACAGCAATATGATTTTGTTTTTAATTGCATTGGAACTTAAGGAATTTTCACTAAATTTGTACCACTGCCAGAATGCCATCGGGCAGTGAACTTACAAAGGCTTTTACATGATGTCTGGATCTCTCAGGCTTTAGTGATCTAGCATTTTTTTCTTTGTGAATGCATCAATATGGATGCCCCAGGGCATTGGTTTGTAAACTCTTCTTGGGGTTTCAGTTGATTCAGTGCTTCAGGACAGAGAGTAACTGGCCAGCTTTCTCAAAAAGGCTTTTGCTATTTTGTAGTATGGGATAACCCTCTCTCTCAACCCCACTCTTTGTGTTGAGAGCTTTCAGAGTAAAACAGTATTGTAGTCAAAGATCATGATTATCCCTGTAACTCCACTGACAGGGTTTTGGGGATCTTGACATCTGTTGTCTAACTCTTCCCAATAATTTTGGCACTGAGCAGGGCTCTGTGATGAGCAGAAGCATAGTGCAAGACACAGATAATCTGTATTTGTGAGCCATCCATAGAGCCTTGTGTCTGACTCATGGCAGTGCTGTCACAGACTTGCTATACTTGCTTTTTGTTCCACTTATTTACAAAATAAATTATCTACGTTTCAATCCATCTGTGTTGGAAATGTCCACAAAACTTCCTCCACTGTGGACAGAACAACAAACTTTGCATTTGCACCAAGGCAGCTGGTCCTCAAAATTTGCCCCTCATTCAGTGCTTTGAATTTTGAAATGAAAATACAAAGTCTGCTCCCTGACAGCTGGTGAGGGTATTCTTTGTGATGGCTTGGAAAGTCCTGGACTCTATAGACGTGACTGAATGGAGCATGCGGATGTTTCTAAATAATTCTGCTAAAATTGGTGCTTCTGGTGCAGATAATAAAAATTATATAATCCCAGTCTTGCACTGAAGGACTATCTGTTTTGGATTATTTTTGTAGTAGGACTTAGGATTCTTTTCCCAAAATACTGATCAGGTTTTTTCAAAGGGATGCCAAATGATGGGGAGAAAATTTGATCTTCAGAGACATGATAGCACAAATACTTGTTTCTACTGATGGTCAATAGTCTCTTTTGGCAAACACATTTTTTTAATGTGTTTACTGTACTGGCAACCTTTTATGTGTTACATGGTCAGTCCCTGGTGTCTGAACCCTATAATTAAGCATCAGTCAACACTCTAACCATGACATGTCATCATGTCTAGGTTGTCATTCTTTTTCATGTGCTCCAAATGTTTTAGCTTTAAATCTCATTCTTCTATCTGTATACTGTTGTTTCTCATTGATTTACGATGTAATTATGCATAACAATACAAAATTGTTTTGAAGTTGCTAAAGAGTTTTTTATAAATCAGTATATCTTGACTAATAAATTGGTTGGTGGACAATGCATTGATTTGGGTTTATTCAGTTGAAAATTTAATTCAATATGCAGTGGGAACGCTCTTATGCTAGCTAGTGCCCAAGAAGACGAATACTATCCTTCATCACTGAGTTAATTAATGGCAGTTTACATTCTATCAGGGTGACTGGCCCAGTGTTGTTCATCATGTCAAGCTTCTCTGATTTATGTTTAGTGTAACACTTTTTTGATGGGAGGCTGATTATCTATATCAAAACACAGTGGTCCAAGAGTGGATATAAAATTACTAGATGGGTTTGAATGACTCACTCTTTTTTTGTTGCTTTTGCACTACTCAAAATCCTGTACAATGCTTCTTCAGAAGGGTGTGGGGTACAGTTTGGTTTTTTTAAATAGTGTGAAAACTATGTTAAAATTAAATTCAATATTAAGTTTAAATTTCAGCTCAATACTGAACAATATCATTGTCAAATTCTTGTACTTGCATCTGTTTGATTCTGGTAGAATTGAAATATAAAGAAAATATAATGTACATAGTTATGTGCTCTGCAGGATATACAGAGTATTTACAGTTGAGCATCTATTTCAGTATGGGGATAAAATCTGTGAAACTGGCTGTTTTCCATCTTATTTTGGGTCTTGATTATTTTTCTTCCACATAAACAAATGAAAAAAGTAGAATGCTTTTCTCTTTGGTTGTTCTGGTATAGAGGTCCTGTTTTAAGTATATGGCTTTATTGTTTGAATATCAAATCTATGCAAAGAAACAATTCTTCTAAGATGCATAAGCCTGCTGACTTCAAAGCATCAAAGAACACAGTATCCTGCCTGGTTCCTTAGTATACTGCCTTGCTTTTAGCCTAGCATAGCTTTGTTTTCTCTGCAACAGATTTTTGGGCTAAGGTGGGTAAAGAGCATGTGAAATGTGATGGGACATCAGACCCAGATCTAAATGTGGTGGTGGCTGCTAAAATTGGTCATTCCCAGGGTCACTTTGGGTCCTAGTGGCCCTGGCTGAGCCACAGAGTAAAGTGATTTTTCTCTTGACTTACCAGCCAGGAAATTATGCTGTGCAGGTATTAATTCAGCCCAGAGAATTGACCTCCTGCTCTTTAGAAGGAATATCAAGTCACTGGTTAATAGTGTTGTCTGCTTCCACTAACAAGGAGGTTGATTTAAAGTCTCTTCAGTTGGTGTTCTCACATGGACCTACATCAAGGAGACTTGGTTGAGAAAACTGCCGAGCTGAAATGGAAATAAATGTACGCTAGGGGGGAATAGCAGTGCTATAAAAATATTCATAATGTCTGAGTTTAAATAACACAGTGCAGCATCTTTTGATGGGTGCATATTGTGTGTAATAAAGTAAACATTTTAGGTTAACTGCTGTAGGTGGAGGTTATATGCCAGTGAAGCAAACCCTTCTGTCTTTCCTGTAACTTATTTCCATGGCAGAGCCTGATGGATGCAATCCTGCTGCATCACTTCACACGACACTCTTGTGCCCTTGGGAGCAGAGGTTCATCTGTGTGCTTTAAAGGGAAGAAAACTGCCTCTACACACACGTGATCCCTCTTGCAGGGTGCACAGTGATTGCAGCATAGCTGTAGTGGTTGAAGCCTTCCTCTGCTATGGACACAGGCTGGGAGAGTTGGGGCTGGAGAAGTTTCTAGGGAGACATTTACAGCAGCCTTCAGTACCTAAAGTGGCTACAAGAGAGCTTTTTACAAGGGCGTGAAGTGACAGAGCAAGGGAGAATGTCTTTCAAGTCACAGAGGGCAGGTTTAAATTAGGTAATAAGAAAAAGTTCTTCACTGTGATTGTGATGAGGCACTAGTACAGTTTTCCTAGAGAAGTTGTCGGTGCCCCATCCCTGGAAGTGTTCAAGGCCACACTGGATGGGGCTTGGAACAAGCTGGTCTCCCCATGGCAGGGGAGCTGGAACTGGATGATCTTTAAGGTGCCTTCCAACATAAACCATTCTATGATGATAGGCGATGTCTATTCTGATGGCAATTTACCTTTTGTTGGGGTTTGAAAGTTCTCTTTTTCTGTTCTTTTCCTTTTTCCCGTGAGGAATTTTTTCCCCTGGGTGTGTTGCAGAGAACTGATGGCTAGGTGCTTACGAGAACAAAGGGAAAGGCCAAGGAGGCTGCCCGCTCTGGCACCTGGGGGGTGGGAAGGGAACACAGCTCGGAGGCCCGGAGGGCCGGTGGGGCACTCAGCGTTTGTCACGAGGTGAGGAGGGACTGCTGCCTGCCGTGGTGGGGAGAAGGACGCAACGCTGAACCTCTCCATTTCTGGCTGCTTTCCTTCTGTGGGAGAAGCCCCGGGATTCCCGAGCCTGCTCTTTTCCTGCCCTGCTGGGAGTCGGGCTGTTGTTTTAAGCCTGTGCTACACTGTAGCCCCGTGTACCCTGCCTGCCGAGACCTCCCGGGATTCCTGTTGCGGCTCCGGACTTGTCTGCCCCCCAGGATCTGTGCTCGTCCCTGCTGTCCCAGCCTGTGCCTACCGAGGATTCTGCTAGACGCCGGGACNTGTGTGTGTGTGTATATATATATATATATATATACACACACACACATATATAATATATATATTATATATATTAGTAAAAAACTGTTATTCCTATTCCTCACATCTTTTCCTGAAAGCTCCTTCATTTCAAATTTTTAATAATTCGGAGGGAAGGGGGATTGCATTTTTTCCATTTCAGGGGAGGTTCCTGCTTTCCTTGACAGACACCTGTCTTTCAAACCAAGACACCTTTCCAGCGTGCTGCCTAGTTTCTGAATTATTTGCCTTAAGTATGTAATAGCTTGCTTCAACAAACATCTACTGATGTTTTGTTTTCAGTTTTTGTACTTCTCCTTAATCTTCCACATCCCTTATTCTCTCACTTTAATGTAGCTTAGTTACAAAGTATCCAACTATTATAATCTTGTAATAGACATGTACTAGATGCTCTTGAATATTTCCTAAGACAGTATATGATTATTTCCCACTCTTCATTGTAGGGATAGCAAATAGACAGCAAATAAAGCCTTGTTGATGGCCCTCCTTAAGCACACTGTGTGCATGTTTGCAGGAAGGAATATGTGGATGTCCAGATTTGTGTGGGTGTTCTTACTCTGCACAAGATCAACTGCTTTAATTGCAAACTCTCCTTCATTCATCTTCCTTAAGATGCTGAATCCCATTCCTCTGCTAATCTGTCTCCACATCATATATTAGATTTCATAACCGGTCCATAAGTTCTACAAGAACTAACAGATCGTCAGACACTTGTAATAAAAATGCTGTTTCATTCCAGTTGACTACACAGCACAGGCATACAGCCTGAGTATCGTAAAGCTTTGAACTGGCTCATGGGAAAGGGAGCAGCAAGAAAATGTGCCAGAAATGCACCATGTGCAGCAGGACTACACTTCAGTCAAGAGCTGTAAGGGGTAAAATACTGCACCTTTCAGCTAATAATCTGCAATCCTATTATCTCTGAGCCATGAACTCCTTTGCTGGTGATGTACAGGCTGGATTATCCTATCTACTTTTTTGTCCCATATATCCAAAATTTGACACTTAATTATGTTGTCGGACACTAGATCAAGTTTTACAACAGCAACAAAGGATTAAAATAGTTTTATACTGGGGACATTCAGAGGATAAACAGTGCTGTGTTATAAGGGGAAATGGCAGTCAGCTGTGTTACCATCTGGGAGAGAAACATTGAAGTGCTGTTAATATGTAAACCTTTTAGATTTTTTTTGTTTCTTTGTTTTTAGAATTGATATCATTCCTAAAGAACTGATTTCAGTTCTATAGTCGATTTTGGTGTCAAAGGATGCTGCAAAATTGTATTACAGCAACAATTAACATTGGAACAATTATCTTCTCATTTGTTTTTAAGGTGTCCTCTTCAGACACCGGAGCAGCAAGGGTAACAGATCAGGTTTTGTGTATGGCAATAAATCCACTGTGTTGCATAAGCACTCCATTTGCCACAAAAGACGACAGTGCAGACTCTTCTCTATCTCAGCAGAACTTATCCATATGAATGGCAGTTACTCTTTCAATTCAATGTGGTAGTCACTTAAATAACCTAATTGGCTAATTTTATTATTGCATTCACTGCTAATGTGCTAATTGTTTTATTTCTGGGAAAGTTGTAAAAAATGCTACTTGATATTGATTTATTTATCTTCTGCTCCATTTGGTTTTATTACAATATGGTTTGATTTCATTCTGTATTTCGGGAAATCATTATCATACATAAATATTTTAGTTAAGAAGAGCAGGGGAGGAGTAAAAGCGGGAGAAGAGGGGTGAATACAAGGTAGAAAATCTGTGTTTATATTTATTTCTTTTGTGATCAGAACATGTTTGGCTGCATTTCATTCATTTCGTTTCCTTGCAATAAAACTAGAAAATAAAAAGCCAATCAGTACAAACTCTCCAGGGTTTTACTGTCCTGGATTCTGGTCAACATGGCGCAATTGCCTCTTTACTTTCTTGAAAGCATCAGCCATTTGAAAAGGCTCGTACAGCTGTGCATAATCGCTGAGACTCTGCACAGCCCTGAGCTATGGAAGGGAATTAGGTCCCCAGAGCCAGGATGCTTTCCTTTGAGGGAAAGCAGGGGAGGAATGGCTTCTCATCAAGATGATACCACGTGAAGGTGCAGAAACTTCTAAGTCCCATCTGGGAAGTCCAGGTCCCCGCCTTACAGGCAGAGATTCATATAATACCAATTAATTTGCCTGTTTGCTATACTTATGCTCTGCTAATTATTTTGATGGCTGTGTTAGTGTCTCCACAGGCCAGTGCTGACACTTTCAGGGGTAAAAAGCAAGTAAATTCTAAAGTTTCAGTTCAGAAAATAAAGGAATGCTTACGCTTAAATTGAGCCCCTACTTGATGTAGGTCTGCAGCATTTTCCTCATTTTGCATTTACTGGGTCAAAACTTGGAGAAAGACCCATGATTTGTCTCATCAGTTGTAGGTAATTCTAGGCACTCTATTCAGCTGACAGCATTTGTGGAAGGTGCATAGGTTTATCTTGATTCAGAGCTGTTAATGACTATCAATATGGTTAATAGCTCATTCTTTTCTCTTTCTGATATGGGAGAGGAAAAAAGTGTGTTCTGACCTCTGTAATTTCTCTCTTTTGTTGCAGCACACCCTAAACTCTACACACATTTAATTTCGAAGTAGTACAAATCTGGTTTTGAATTTTCCTTTTAGTCATGGAAATCAGGAAGGAATTTGAATTCACTGAACCATTAAACCATTCAAGAATCAAATACAGCGTTTGGAAGGGTCAGCTGGGTAAAAACTAGACTTGAATATCTAAATAGCAGAGAATGCTCTTCTTAAATGCTCTCTTTTTAAGAAGTTATCAAATTGGAAAAAAGTGCCTCTTTTTATGAGAGGATATATTTGGCAATTTTACTGGTTAAAATATAAGTTTTTTAAATGTGTTGCCTGTTTTCTCATCATAAACATCCCCTTTACAAGACCTTAGAGATGCCTCATCTTTCTTGCAGTCAGTGGACCTTACGTGTCATCCCTGATGAATCTTTAATAATCCTAAGACTTTCTCTTTTTAAATGTTTTTGGGTTCGTTCTCTGATGTAGATATCCCTCCTCTCTCAGAAGTCCTTTTCAGCACTAAAACACAGTGTTAGATTTTCCTACAAGTCAAGGAGTTTTGGGGTAAGAAGTTTTCGGGATTAAATAAATTGTGCTCTGTGTTGCTAACTATATTGAGCAGACTTCTATACATTGTTTTTCTTTATCATTGTGCCTTTTAATGAAATATGTGCAGTTTAAAATCTCTGATGGAAGGATTTGGGCAGGGGTGCAAGTAAGTTCACTCCTAAGGCTATTGAATCTTTTTGAAAAAGCTTTCTGTGGCCTTTAGCAAGACTGGAAACTAGTAGAAAGGACACTGTTCAGAGACTTTGAAATAAAGGTGGGTGCCCACAAGACTTTTGTGAATTTTAAAGAGCCGTCTACCTGTCTATCTTTGTCTGTATTGCTGTATAAGAAATCTTTGCTTCCCTGGGAAGCAACTTTGTTTCTACCCAGGGCTGTATGTTTTATGTGTGCTGTCTATTCTTATTATGAAGTTTCAACAATATGTGCAGCTTACATTCACAGTAGCCATCTATCACTTGAAAGAAGGCTTTAATTAACAGAACCCTGATTTTAATGAGGTACCGAGCCGTGATCTTGTAAATTCTGCAGCACAGAGAATCGCTTAGTTCAGGTTCACTCGTAACAGTCCTCAGCAGCACGGTGTGTTTTATGACTCTTTAACAGCTAGGAACCCTTTCTGGAGTGACTGTGTTCTTTACCTTGTAAGCATATTTTGAATTAATTGTGTTAAGATTTTAAAGCATAACTGTTACTTGCCTTCTGATCAAAATGTCTGGTATGCCTGAACTATTCACCCTATGCCTCCAAGGGTATTCACTGCTCTCAAATCCTTTCCAAAAGCATCTTTGCTGAAGTTCCTAGGCCTGAGTAGGTATTATTTTTGCAGAAACCACTCACGTTTTACAACTGCAGCAAAGTAAACACGTTACGCTGTTTCCCTTATCTCCTCCTCCTGTGACTTCAGGAAAGTGCTGTGCAGGAGGAAAGGGCAGTTTCAGTGGCATGGTTGATGCCCTGGCTGAGATGCAATAATTTAAATGTGCTGCACTTGACACAGAACCAGAAGGTGGGAAGTGAGGCATCCTCGCATTTCTGTATCCTCATGTCTGAGCTGGCCCATCGCCGGTCCACGACTGATCCAAAGTGACAGCAGCACACTGAGCTGCTTTAACCTGTAATGAGCTCTCCCCACTCCTAAGGGGCAATTCCAGCATGCTGAAGACAGAAGGACATATCTACAAGATCCCTTTCCCTGAAAATGCTGTGTGGGGCAAAGATGGTGGCTCTGCAGCAGTGTGAAAATGTTCCCTTTGTGGGAGGGATGGCCCTGGGGCAGCAGTGCCTGCTGCTTTCCCTGCTGTTTCCCAGAGCCCTCGCTACACAGAGCACGTAGAAGAATTTAAGAATGAATCCCTGTGTGAAAGGGGTTTTTTTCCCCCTCTTTTGAAGTATGTTCACTTACAAGAATTCAGGTTGTTGTGAATATTTTTTTAATGGAGACATTGTAAAGACCGGGCTCCTCCATGGAACCAAGAGCCAGAAATGTTGAAATAGTTCCCTGACAATGGAAATAGAGTGCCATTCTGACATATTTTAAGCACTAAATATACAGCTGTTTATCCACAGCAAAATAGTAAATTGATAAAACTCAAAGCATGGGCTACACTTTTTCAGGTAATAACCATGCATTAAACTAAATTTTTATTATTTCATAATACAAATGGCCCAGTATTTAACTGGGTACTTTTAACTATTATGGACCTTTAGTAGTATTTTTTAAAAAGACTGAACAGAATCAAAACAGTTTTGGATTGGAAAGGACCTTAAAGGCCATCTAGTTCCAACCCCCTTTGCATGGACAGGGACACCTTCCGTTAAACCAGGTCACTCAAAGCCCCATCCAACCTGGCCTTGAACACTTCCAGGGATGAGGCCTCCACATCTTTTCTGGGCAACCTGTGCCAGTGCCTCACCACCCTCGTAGTGAAGAATTTCTTCCTGATCTCTATCTAATCTAAACCTATCCCTGCAAGTTTGTAGCCATTCCCCCTTGTCCTATCAGTCTGTGCCCTCTTGTAGCCCCCTTAAGGCGCTGAAAGAGGCTTTAAGGTCTCCGTGGAACCTTCTCCCCAGGCTGACCAACCCCTCTCAGCCTGCCTCTCAGCCTTCAAAGAAGAGATACTCCAGCCCTCTGAACATCTTCATGGTCCTCCTCTGCATTCACCTCAGCATGTCCATGTTCTTATGTTGGGACTCCAGTTCTGAACACAGCACTGCAGGTAGGGTCTCACCAGAGCAGAGGAGAGGGGCAGAATTCCCTGCCTCACCTGCTGCCTGTTGGTGCTTTGGATGTTACACAGGTGGTTTCTGGGCTGCTAATGCACATTGCTGGATCATATTGAGTTTCTTCCCCATCAACACCCCCAATTCCTTCTCTTCAGGGTTGTTCTCATTCCACTCTCCACCCGACCTATACTTATGCTTGGGATTATGCTGACCCATGAGCTAGAAATATGTTTTTAGCAAATGGATATGTTATTTAATATCTTACTGATTCACTAATGCTATGTGAGCACATAACATTATACCCATCTTTGTACTGCCAGTATTCACACTTGAAGTGTGGACTTCTGTTTGCGTTTTTAAAAAATATGCATTTCATAACATTGGAGTCCAGTATAGTCTTTTGACTTCACCATCAACTTCTATTTTGTATTATAAAGGAGCTCCACTTCCAGAATTTAAGTGATGCTTCTGTTCAAATTTTTGGTGACTTGTTTTCTCCTAAGATCAGCAAATGGTGAGAACAATCTTATTTGAATCTAAGTGGTCTTCCTATTCAAGGACTGTTAAAAGAAAACTTAAATCAGCATTCAAATTACTATTCAGACTGTGTTTTTAAGTGATGGCGCATTTTCATTGTCTTGTCCTACTCATGTTGTGATGAGAATATAGAATTAGACCTTCTGGTAGCTGTGGTTTGTACCACAAATAAATGTAATTCTACCCGACTTATTCATCAGCTGATAATTGAGAACGTCAGCAATGGCTTCCATTTTAGTTGCAAGCTGCAACAATTTTGTTTGTGGATTGGGTTTTTTGGTTTTTGGGATTTTTTTCTCCAGAAGTTAGCGGAAGTCAATGCACATTTACTTTGGCAATCCCATTTCCGGGGATATTATTAGGAACTCCTTTTTGGAAGCATGAGTGTGTTCTTCTTGGACCTGAAAACTAAGAGCTACTCAACTAGTTTTTACAATCTGTTGTCCTGTAAAGTAATAAATGGCCCAAATTTTCTACACACTAATTAAAATTCCATTTCTCATGAATTCCTTAATTGAGAGCAAGTCATTAAGTGCTTTGTTGATTCTTAAGTGCAAAGATAATTGCAATGGGCAGCATGAAAGTGGTTTGATTATTGCCTGTCGACTCTTGTGAATTCTAATAGGTCTAATTGCCTAGCATCAATTCATCATCTCAGCATCACTTTTTATTATTAGCTTTCTGAATTGTAATGTGCTCATAAAGAAGTGTAGTAGTATATTAAGGATGACATGGTACCTGGCCTATTGTAATTTTCCTTCCTTTCTTAATGTAACTATTGAAATTAGATGTTTATTATATGGTCCTCCTTTGCAGAAGTAACTTCAAAATTTGTCTCCATGAAGAAAAGGATACTGTCTTCCTCTGAATTTGCATTTACAATTTCTCTGCTAAATGACATTCAGTCCTATTTTGTTACTTTTCTAAATCCTTCCCATAAATCCTGACAATAATGTGTTGGCTACGAAACATCTATCAAAAGCTTTATGATAGGGTTCTTTGTTATTGCTGAACTGTCGGGGAACTTTTCCGAGACGTGCAGGGAGGAGGGGAAGCAGGACAGACACTTGATGCAAGTAATAGCAAGCTTCCACTTTATTGTTTACATTACACTACTCTTATACACTTCTGCTGCCGTAGTTCACGCGATCACGCATGACCCGATTGGGTCGCTCGCATTGTCCACGCACCTTGCATGCACCTTTCAGAGACCCTGATTGGTTCAAGTCCAGGATGGTGCAGTCCCTCTTTGTTTACTTTCTTGCTGTCTTGTTATCTCGCTCTTCAGACTGCTTCTCTCCCAATTTAGAAGAGCTTACAATTCTGTAACCTTGACGAATTCCTGAGGTCTCTGATAGTGTTCGCTAAAGACAACTTGGCTGGGGCCCATAACGGGATTCAAATGCCTCCCAACACTGAACATTAATTAAATGATGAGGACTCTAATGAAGTTAAGTTCCTAACAAAGCTTCTATTGGCTGAGAAGCAGGGGAAAGGGAACACTTGGTTGCATTAGAATTTCATTCTGTGGGAATCTGGATTTGGGAAGGAGGATTGGTTTTGCAGGGTGTCTTTTTTAAAGCCAAGAGTATCAGTTTAGAAAATCTTGAAGATGGCTGAACATAACTAGAGAAGAATGCACAATATTTTAGCTAAAAGTTATGAGCTTCTGAATCAGTAATTTTTAATAGGTTTTACTGCAAATATGCAGAAGAATCCTAACTTCTGTAAAAGATGAAGTTTCTACCAAGCCAAATATTTAAATTATAAACCATGAACACTATCAGTTACTATCAGTAACATGGGATAAAAGTTTCCTTTTGAGTTTTTTGAGAATGAAAAGATGCCTTTGTGCTTATGCTAAAGCTTTGCCTTTTTCTAAAGCTTTAAATTATAGTGAAATCATCATCCAAGATTCCTCATCCTTGGCCTCTTTCATCTGGTACTATTTACAGACTTCTCAAACAGCAGCCATCAACAGCCAGGGCTGCAAAGTTATTTTCCAAGTCATACAGCAGCCCAGGTGGGTTTTAGCACTTGACTGTGTAAATGGCACTGATGAAGCAAGTGGATTTACCTTTTTCAGTGTGTTGCTTTCAGGCCCAGGATCCATACTGCAAAACACTCAAGTGTGTAAGGTCAGGTGTTTTGCATGGTTAGTATCATGCATTTGGCTTGCTTTGGAAAAAAAAATAAAAAAGGGCACTGGTATCACATGAACGTGTGAAAGTACATGTGTGTGTTTGATTTTCTTTTCTGCTGTCTTGCCCAACATGTTTTTGCTTGCTTGACTGTATGTTGCTCAGCTGGCAAGGTCAGCCAAATGGTTTGCTGCTTCATGTGCTCCAATTTCTAGCACTTAGTGAACAGTAAGAGCTGACATTAGTCTTGAAGTAATTGCTTTCACTGTGAAAATACCAGTTTGTCTTTCCAACAACCCATGCAAGGGGAAACAGCACTGTGAAGTACAGCTTTGCGCATGGACTTCTAAAAAGTCCCTCTAATCCTCAGGCTGGTGTTCAAGTGAATAATGTGATTTTGCAGACATTTCTTCTTTTCCTGGAGAAACAATGCATTGATCATGTGGGCACTGGAGGTGGCAAAATTACCATTTTTCTTCAATAACAAGTCCAACAAAATTTACAAATATTTTTGTCAATATATTTTCCCAGAAATGAAGCAGTTCCCTTCCTCAAGGGACAGTCTTGGGTTTGAAAATGGAGTAGTTCTGACACTGGTCACCCTCGCAAGTTTTGCCTGCTCCCCATTAGATTTTTTTCAAAGGAATTCCTGCCATTTCTAGCCCTACTCTTTCTGGTTCCTAGCTCCTAAACCCCAATTTCCTTTTTGAGTGACTTGAGTTAGAAATTCTTCACTGGTGATTATTGTGAAATGCTTGTGACAGGCTATTGGCATACTGCAATATTGCTGAGCACGTAAGTTGACTTTACTTACATCTGTGTTTCCTTTACAGAAAGTTGAAGCTCAAGAATGTCCTTCAGCAGCTCTTTTAGCTCATTACATGACTTTCCAGAAGGTTGTTCAAGTACATTTTTCTCAACTTAGCTGAACAAGAAGTGACACCAGTGTTTCTCCAAGGGCTCTCCATTGACATGGAAAACATAAGCAGTGCAATAAGCCTCAACAAGTTGCTAACAGTTCACTTTGCAATACATTTTTTATCTTGAAAAGAAAATAGTTTCCCTGTTTCTTATTTTGGTATGTTTGTTCATGCTGGAAATTCAACTGTTTACAACTTACACTGACGCGAAACACTCTCAAGATGTTTGTCAAAGCTTGTTTTGCACTTGGAACCACAGGAGCATTACATATTGTGTGAAATGTCATACCACAATTTTTTGCTAAATACCGTTGTTGCATGCTTTTCATGTTTCTACTTAGCTTTTTTGTCTGCCAGTGATTCTGAACACGTTTGCTGGAGACTTTTAGCTCCTTTGCACCTCAGTGGTGCTTACCAGTGGTGTTGGTGAGATGATCTGCATTGTAAGCAAGCAGCTCCTGTACCCCAGACAAGCAAGTAGCCTGGCTGAGCTGGTCACAATCTGTGAGAGGGTGTGTATGCCTTAATAAGCAGTATTGCTCAGTTAGATGTTGTGATATGAACACAATCCACAGAGTAAATGGAGCAAAGATGGAGTGGCGTTTTCTTGTCCTTTTCTATTCTCTCATTTTGGTATCTTTCTGAGCTGGAGGGCTGAAGAGATCAGATGATTTCAGTGATGGTTGTGGTATCTGTGAATGCTCAGTTCTGAAAGAAAACTGAGAAAAGCACTAAGGGCAGAGCACCATGGCCAGGCGCAGCCATATTAGTTTCTTTGTCTCCTTGCCTGCTGCCTTGTCAGCAGAGGTATGAACTGAAAGGAAAATTGTAAACTTGGGCTCAAATTTAAGGAGTTCTGACAATAAGCAGGATTTAACAAATAGTGGGCTGTGCCCTGTTGGCACTGGGCAAAGACTCTGGTCAGCTGAGTGTATGTAGAATGAAATGGTGTTAGGGCAATTCTACGTCCACTGTACCCCTGCTCTCCCAAGCAAAATGGCTACTCTCAGTCTTGATTCAAGACTTGTATTTACTTAGTTCCACTAAAACAGCAGCTGGATTTATTAACAATATAAATTAGCCTCTTTTCTCTTTCCATTTGAAGTATTCAGAGAAGTAGTGGCTGTTTATTACAAAGCATGCAGGTAGCAGGGTTGAAGCACTGAAGTTCTTCTCTAAATCTGTCGTTTTTTTCTCTGTTCTTTATCTATAGCATAGATAGTCTGTCTGTAGTCTGCGCAGACATATGTCTTTCTATTTCCCTCCTCCCTCTAGGACCAGGCTTGCTTGTGCCCTGCCTTCATTATGTGCTGGGTTTGCTTTTAGGATGGATTGCAGAGCAATGGATTCCAAGCACTAATATTTGTCTCATTGCCAGCTGATGAAACTAAACTGTCTTTCAAACTAGAGAGCATCTCTGGGGAAGAGAAGGGGAGCAGAACGGTCAAAGAAATTTATCTTGGCACATACAGCATTCTCACAACTTGGTGTCTGGAACATGTTGATATGAGGAGGGTGCTTTGCTGTAGTTTCAACTACCTAAAATGAAAATACAATTGATGATATAAAATAAAATTCCTCTTCTAGGCAAGAAGTCTCATCCTATGGTTCAAAGAGCTGTCCACTTATTTCACTTATAACACTTAAAAGGCAATTCTAAAGTGGCATTGGCAACTGGAAATTTAGTCAACTTTTAAAAACTAGTTGAGCTTACTTTTGGGTCCTGCATCATATGTCCCTGTTTGCACTGACTGTGTTTGACTGAGTTTGGGAGAGAGGTGGCACTAGTAAATTTAATTTTTTCCTCTTTTTGTTGTTTTGTGATGGGTTCATAGGTAGAGCAAGGGAAACCATCTCTAAAGGAGCTGACTGTAGACAAAGATCTGTTAAAAGCAGGTTGCTAAAAGTACAGAAGGGAAATACTTAAGGTCAAGTAAATTAGAGACTGTTTTTCTTGTGAAAGTAAAAAGGTAGTAAGAGTGAGATTTTTCAGTGATGCCCTTTAAAAGATGAAATGATAAATGTGCATTCCTTCATACTGAAGGTGTGCTTTCATTTCCTTTGCTGTTGTTTGGACCCTTGTTACCTTTAAGCAGTAGTGTCACTGATTTCTGGTGTGATTGCTCCCAAGCTTGGAAGCAGTTTGCTGGTTTGGAACTATAATCACTGTATTTATTGCTATGAGGAAAATACAGTAATCTCTGTATAGAATGGAGTCCTGTAGCACAGTTCAAATGAGTCCTCAGCTCTGTCTTTTAAACTGGGATTTACTGTATTTTTAAAAATATTTAATAGTTTCAGTTTTTTAACTTCTAACCTTCTCTTCCATCAGCATCCACTTGGATTTGAGAGGTGGTAAATGGTAGCAAGAGGCTGCATTGCCTATCTGTATTGCGAGAGCTGTATTTTATTGTTTGTGGCAAGGGAAATACTGAACTTTCCTTACATGATTTCCAGTGTTCAAACTTTCAAGTTAATAAGGCTGATTTAGCTGCCACTGGTTTCTTTTGAAGATACATGGAGAACCTGTAATTTCATCATCTTTTTCTGTTTTTCTTAAAAAAGATTTGCAAAATCCTTAGCAAAGCATCTAATTTCTGCTGTGAGGGATATGTAGATTAGAGAAAGTCAAACAAAAAAGATGTGCTCCAGCTTCTGAGGTGAAAGAAGTTTGTTTATCCCCAAGAAAACATATAGAAATAGTAAATGAAAAAAAACCAAATGTGGGTAAATTTTTGTAATGTGCTGCCCTTAAGGAACAGATGCACCAGTGAAGCTATGAATGTAATAAATTTGTCTTTGAAACTCTAAGTCCTACTTTGCCTCTTGAAGAAGCCTATAAAATTTCCTATTAAGGAAACAATTTTTTCAGTGTTTTTAAAAACCTTTTTACCTAAAGTGATCTTATTAAAAAATTTGTATCCCTTCAATGGGCAGATAAAACCAGTGCTGGCAGTGCTGCCTTAAGAGGCCACCTAAAAAACAGAGACCAGGCAGGAGGAAGGGAATAAAGGTGGGTATTTATTTGAAGGGCCTTCAAGGCACACCTCGGGAGCCAGAGGCTGCTGCCAAGATGGACCCCAAGATGGACCCCAGGTCACGAGTTCTTTACACCTTTATAGGTTTGGTTCATTTGCATATCAGGGTTAATTCTCCAGTTCAGCTTCAGTTTAATGATGTCATTCCCCTCAGCTTGCCCCCCTTCAGAGGCTCTTTGGTTTATACTTTTTGGGCCCAGGAGGGTCTGGGTGTCCTTGAAGAGCAGGCCCAGAGAGGCTTTGTTGGGTCTGCCCAGCACAGAGAGCAGAAATGAACAGGCTACAAGAAATGTCAGAGTTACACACTAAGCAGTACAGAATTTTAAAAAATATAAAAGTTAAAACCTAAGGCATCGGCACCTTCCCCTCATTTCACCTGAGGTTATTCTGATGCTAGTGTGTGATTAAGGGTTGTTTAGTTTGGTCTTCTGAAAAATTTCTGCTATAATCACCAGTGCACAAAAGCACAGTATCTGGGGATCTGCTTGTATTTACGATGTCCCATGGCCATGGTGAACATAACATGTTGGATTGGTTTTTTTGTTTCGTGGGATGTCTTCCTTTGTGTCAACATCCCTGCAATGAACTTGACTAAATAAAAAAGAACATTTTAATAAGAAACGCTAGAAGTTATCAAAACAGAATTTGGACAGGAAAAAATCCTTACAAATGGAAATAAAGAGTGTTTGCTATGGCTTGTTGATAAATTTACCAGAGCACTCTCTAGCACTTTTCAGCACTCAGAGGAAAGTGTAAGAAATTTAGTTTTGAGAATTGATCTTTTCTGGATAAAAGTAGTCTAGTGCTATGTTTTGCAGTGAGGCTGAGTGTGGTTTTCGTGGATTTTTCAGGAATGGTTGGGGTTTTTTGTTTGGGTTTGGTTTGGTTTGGTTTTGGATTTTCATTTTATTTTGTTTTGTTGTTTTTATTTTCCCCATATCCTAAAGGGTATATTTATTCTTTAACTGTGCAATACACCAGCAGAAGTAACTAAATTCACTTCAACAGAACTGGGTTGGACACAGAACAGACGAAGTGTGACAAAGGGTCCACGCTTTGAGAAGCTGAGCACATGCACTAGTTCATTTCTGATTTCTGTGCCTTTGCAATTAATCCAACTCCAAAACTAGAACTGAAGTTAACTTCATCCCTATTTGCATTTTTATGACTTGATTTCTGTTGCATGTTTTTTGGGGTAATACTTGCAAGAGTCTCTACTGAATCAAGATTCAAGTGGGATTAAATATCCCTTGAATTTACATGGCTGGTGTTACACCCTTTCCTAGGCTGTAGATTTTGGTGTAAAATTTTTGTGGAATGGTAGACTAAACTCTGTCTTAGTGTCTGAAGAATAAATACTCTATTTGGAGCAATCAAGTTTATTTTTGAGTGTTGAACAGCCTTATCAAATGAATTAAACCCAGACTTGTTCATGAACATCTTTTGCTATTCAATACAGTGAAAATAGAGAATCGTTGTGGCTCATGCTTTCCGACATGTAGCAAACATAAACTAGAAGACAGATTAGGACATTTTTGTCTATAGCCTTGTCCACTTGCAAAGAATAATAGTCAGTGAAAGGTGAAGAGCATTGCTTGGGTCAAGGGGGTCACTTGATATGTGTTTCATGAGCCACTCGATGAGGAGGGTGCTTGGTTGAGCTTCGCTGCTACAGCAAAATGAGGTTTGTTCTAGTGTGTGGAGGACAAAATCTGCTTGGGGCAGCATAATTTCATATCTTCTGTTTTTCCTAGGTGTATTAAGGTCTTTATTTGGATGGGAAGGTAGGGAGCAAGGATAACACTTGAGCATTTCTGCTGCAAATTCTTCCAATAGAGATTAAAAAAGAAACCAGAAATAACAAGTTATGAATGTCATAATTTCAAGTTAAGTCTTGTCATGTTCATTTCATGTTCAGTCATATCACACTATGAATATCCCAAGTGGAGCCATTGTCTTTTAGCTTTACACGTAGGCAATTATTTCCATGGAAGTTGTGGAGCTGTCTGTCTAGCCACGGCTTTTACATCTGTCATCGTGGCACTAAATTGCTTTGTAAAACCTATTACTTTGGGATATAGTATAGTGTCTCCTAATTGCACCACTTACTTCTCCTGCCTGAACAGAGCCTACTTTTGTTTCCGACATTAATGGTGAGGCCCTGATGGCAGAGCGATGCTTTAAGTTCATTGATGGGAGGGGAACTGCTCTGGGATTACACAGACATACTTGGGCCTGTATTTTATGACAAGTATGAGTGCCAAAAAAGCCTGGGCTTTGACTTGTGTGACTTAATTCTCTGGCCGACTGTTGAGGCAGTGGTGTAACCATTTCAAACAAGCTCTCTGTGTTTTTCAGCTTCCTACAGATGCTGAGCAGTCACTCTCTGCTAAATGCAGGCTATTGAGTGTAAACTTCTGTGGCTCCCCAAAGGATCTCTCAGGCTCAGCAAATCCTTCACCTCTCCCTTTGGGAATATTGTTTTCTGACACTCTGTGCTGTCTTGTAGTTAGGATATACATCTAACCCACAATGAGGGATGCTGGTTAATAATTTACGATAAATATATTCTTTACCTTTCCTTGGCAGACAATGTTATTTAGATGAAAAATGGCTTAAATATTTTGCACAAATGACTTCTAGAGACTGTAGCTTTTGCAGCTACTGAAACATTTTTTTGTGTTCACCCAAAACAGTTAATTAATCACTGAAGGCAGCTGTAAAAGGTACAAAGTTCAGATTGAGCAGTGCTTATTGCTTCAAGCCTAAAAACCTAAGACTGACTCTTTAACTGCTCATAAACGCAATATATACCTATAAAGCAGAGAAATGCTTTTGAACTTAGGGTTTGTATTGTATGTAGTCACACACAGCATTCTGTGATTTATAAAAGATGTCTTACATTTATAATATTCAGCTCTGCTAATCTACTTTTGGAGACACAAAATTAGACTGCGGTCCTCTGGGATTCATTTCAGCTGAACTTAAAATTAACAGTTGTTTCTTGCACACTGAAAATGCACTTTTTATGTGCAAGTGCATGCAGCTAGAATTAGAAAATTAACAAGCTGAGCAATTTGTATACCAAAGCAATAGGCTGTGCACTATCCCTGAAGAACAGGGATAGCCAGTAGGTATGAATATCTGGAGGTAATTCCATTTGCCACCGACTGAACCTCAGCTATTCCTTTTCAGCACCAATATGGTGGGTGCTTGTTGTGTAAATCAACCAACAATATTTACAAATGGAGCCATTAATGCTCTGAATTTTTATAATATTTTTTTAAGATTCAATGATGCACACAGTGCTGTACCTTCATTCTTGAAATTCATATGGTTCCTGCTGTGATTGACAGGGTACAGCTTCATTATGCAGTTGGCTGGATGGGCCGATTACAGCTATGAATGTGTAAAAGGGGTGAATGAGAGAGATGTGTAATTGATTCTGGCTGTGGTTCATTAACAGTGTGAATGCACCACACTCACATCTGTAAGGGAAAAAATCAGAGAAACTTACTTGTACTTTTTCAGTTGTTTGGAAAGGCTCAGTGTGATAATATTTTTGCCATCTAGTGTCACATTTTCAAAGAACAAGGGAAGAATAAATTATATTGAAAGTAATTTATGTCAGTCCTCCAGGTTGGTTTTTGAAGCACAGACACTTCTCTTCACCCTTTTCAACTGGAAATTATGTTTCATCCTTGGCCATGCTCCTCTGCCCTTTCTCCATAGCAGTACAGTTAAAAACTCTTATGAGAAACAGCAAGTTAAGGTGTATGGATTGACTTTTTTAAGAAAAAGACCTGAGAAAACAAGCCTCATTGGCCTTTTTGCATATAAAAGTTTGTACTTTACAGCAGCTGTAGTTTCATTTCTGAAATATCTCCTTTCCTTATAAACACTGTTTTAAACCAACAGCTTCATTAGCATTAGAAGCAGTTTGATCCACTGCTGTGGCCTGAATCCCAGGTGAGGATATACCTTCCTCAGGGGCTCACCACCTCAATGTACTATTAAAAATGTGAGCAAACATCTCTGCTCTGTGTATACAAAGTGATTTATGAACCCATGGATTGCAGCTTTCTTTTTAATGAAGTTTTCTATCAGTAACCTTGGCTGGAAGACTGACCACAGTAAATCGGCAGCTTCACAGCAGTGCTGGCAGTTTCATTTGACATAAAAAGTTAAAATACTACAAATGTGTGGTGTGTGTGGTTAGTGTGGCATTCTCTGAGTGATGACTGTTGCCTGTTTCGATCTGTTTACTTGGTTTTGAAGATCAAAAAAACTTGTTTTGGTTTTTGGGAAATGTTTGCATCCCTTACGCCTGTTTGACCTCACTGAGAAGTGCTTGGACCCCAAAGGGTGCAGATGCTACAAGAACAAACAGGAGCCAGCTTTTCCAGCCAAACTAAATATTTTTGGAGTTTCTCTCCATTTCCCCCAATTTAAAAGTCTTTAGGTGATGAGACCACTTCTGTTTCATGCCATCGTGCCCACAGTGTACCTTCAGACCACAGTCATACTCATCCCCATGGCTGGTGCTCCCACTTGCCTTGCTGCTGCAGTCAGTTTGCGTTCTCTGGTGACACTCATTCCTGTGTATGTATCCTGTGACAATCCTTTACCATCATGTTTTCCTTCAGAAAGGCTGTGCTCTTCCACAGGGTGGATCCTTGTTCTGGTCTGGTGTGGAAGGCACCAGCTAGGGCTTTCACATCTATGGTTGTCCTTGCCAGCAGTGCTGTAAGTTTACATTTGAAGCTGGCTGCTGTAGTGGGTGGCCAGAACAGCATGGCAGCAGTTCTGCCCTGCATTTTCTTGTGGACAAATATCTGTAGACATCCCCTATGGCACATACTCCTCCATCCTCCAGCTCTCTGCAGGGGATAATGTGTGAGAGGAAAGGAAACTTTATTGTGACAGACAAGCTTGAAGTTTGACAGTCTTTGTTGATATATTAAAAATAAATGGTGCTGCTGCAGCCTGTGAAGTCTGATTCTCAGGTGGTAACTGCATGGGCTGAGGGAGGGGGAAGAACCATTTTGTTTCTGGTTTGTTTCCTTTATACCTGTATAATCTCAAAGGCTTTTGCCCACCTGCAAACCTTAAGGTATTTTGGAATAGCTTGAGCAGAATAACATGTAGTTTGTGAAATGTATGTATACACTGATTTTATTGACAATGTACAACAATAAATTTATTACTTCCCTGTTTGTCTACCAACCATAAAGCACTGGCAAATTAGTAATGCTGCTCTGCTAATAAAATCTTTATCATCTGTTTCAGTATAACAGTGTGCCTAAGAAAAGCATTTCTTTGCCAATAATGTGCTGTAAGCAATTGCAATAGTAGTGATATTTTATAAACCAGTTCATAGAATCATAGAAGGCTTTGGGTTTGAAAGCAACGTTAAAGATCATCTAGTTCCAAAGCCCCTGCCATAGGATGCTTCCCACTAGATCGGGTTGGTCAGGACCTATTCAATTCATAACCATCTTCTGTGTCCTGTCTAAAGAGGCACCTATAGTAGACTTGGAAAAATTAAAACATAAAAGCTAATAACTGCATGAAAGGTTACCTATTTACATGAAGTGTCTGGTGCAGTAATACAGGATGGCAGACGAGGTGCTATGAAAATGCTAAATTGGGAAATTCTGAAATAAAGATGACAAAAACATTTTTAATTCATTGAGCAGAGGCTTAAAACTAGTGTTTAATGATGAAAGACTAAAGGAATTGAGTTAAAGATTTTGTGAGTGAAATGCATCTAGAAATTTTACTGTGGAAGTTTTATACAGAAAGACCCCGACAAGAATTTGGCACTTGATCTGTTCCCCAAAACTCCTTGTTGCCTTTAAGTAACCAATGAATAATTTAAGCCATTATACTTCAGCTTTCAATGAGCTTCACCTTGAAATGCAAGAAACTCAGCCTTAGCCAAAAGAAGGAAATGTTTATGATTCTTTTCTTTTTTATTAATCCTTTACACATTCTTTTCAAGTTGGTTTTATAGTTGTTCCTTTATTTGCTTGTTGGCTGCTGGATATTGTGAATCTGAAATTCATCATGGTAGCTCTGAACTTGGTGTCTGTAAATGTAGAGTGAACTTGAGTGAGATGAGACTCATGCGTATATTCCTTTCCCCGTAGACTAACAGAATCATTTAGGCTGGAAAAGACCTCTAAGGTCATTGAGTCCATCCTGTAACCCAGACTGCCAAGTTCACTGTTAAATCATGTCTCTGGCTCAGTAATTGAAGTTCACCTGTCATAAAATAAAAAACAAGGGAAAAAAGTCAAGAAAAGGGTTTTTTCCCCTTTCTCTGAAGTTGCCAGAACTTCAAAATATAAATGTTCCTTGAAAAGTTTCAACTTCCAAGAAACTGCTATCGTCATGAACAGAAATTATAGTCTTCGCTAATTAAAGTACTCACACAAACTTATCTCTGCACACAGAAGCAAATTTTAAACTAGCTCTTTCCAAGTCCTTTCTTAGTAGTTCTCTGTTTATGATAGTACCTAAAACACATGTAAGAGTATAATACTTTTCTGAACTCAGACATTGTTTTAGTGTCCTGCTGTCATCCTGCTCATCAGTGGATAAAGGCTTAACACCTACTTGATAGTTCAGTTGTAGGGAGGGTTTTCTGGAGTCACTATCAGGCAGCTGTGACATTCAACAGAAATTATCCAATCTGTCCATCTTGTTCCCACAACTGGAGAAAATTACTATGATCAAAATGTAAAGAAGAGTACTCAACCTTTTATTTACTTCCCAGGAGGCAGGTTTTCTGTAGCAGTTGGGAAGTTCAGCTCTGTGCTGGTTTAGACAAATTTGGAGGAAAATATCCTCTGATAGAAGGCAGGTTACAACCACCCTTCCCCCACCAGGTTCAGAGGAAAAAAAATTTCCTTGGAGGAAAGTGACAGAGATGAAAAAAACTATTTATTTAACAAACACACAGGAAAAGAATAATAATGCTGAATAATAAAACCTCTCACTATGGAGAGAAACCTGGGAAGATTTCAAAGTCTTTCTGTAGGTGTGGTCTCTCCTGCTCCTCGGAGCTGGGTCGGTGTGGGCCCGCCTCCGGGCCTCGGAAGAAAATTCTCCCAGTGTGTTCGGATGTTGAAACAGTCCAGAAGAGAAAAAGGGAAAGTCCCAGGAAAACAAAGTTCAGCTCTCCGTCTCCCTCTGGAGAAAAGGAGCCGGGAATTGGCTGAAAAGCAAGCACGGTGCTCCCTCCACTCTTGCTGCCACAGCAGCAGAATGCAGAGGAGTGTGTGTCTGTGTCCTGGAACAACTGCTTTGAAAAGTTCCCTCATTTTGTTTTTTTTCTCTCCACCCTCTCAAGCTCAGTTTAAAGGCACAGATAGGCACAAGATTCATTTCTGGGCATGGAGAGGAAATAGGGGATACAACATCATGGGGTCACCCCAAGACAAGTACTTATAGGTTTCATTTTCCATCACAGCAGATTCCTCAGCATTTCTGGGAATCAGATGTGGTTTTACTTCCTGATTTATCAATACTCTGTGGCTAATGTTTAGAAAAATTGTTACATTTTTCAGAACATTATGGCTCAGCATAAAAGCCACCTTTTAAGTAGCAGAGGAGGACTTGACAGATGATGTCTGAATTTAAAAAAAAGACAGTATACATTTTAATATTAGTTTGTCCATTTTCCCTTATGCTTTGGCATATGTTGGATGGAAATCATCAAAACCAGCTTGGACAAAGAATAACAGTGTTAATTCTGCAGGATTTGTGAGTAAATTAAAATATTCTGGAGTGTAGCAGCAGCAAAAGTTGCTTGGAAACCTGACCCAGATGGGATAGAAACACAAACTAAAAGGGGACCAGCAGTACTGCAGTTGAAAGTGTTGGCCTAATCCCTGTTTGTGCAACATGTAAAACAAGTAAATAAATAGTGCCACTGTTTATTTCTGCTATATATTATAGGAAATTAAAAAGAAAGGCGAAAAAATATACATCTGCCACCATAACTCATTTTATTATGTTCACATATACTATAGAAGAATGATGTTTAAAAAGTAAATGTGCTTCATAATAACTGGGGGGATAGGAAGGGGGGAGATAAAAAAAAAATCATGGTACCTTTTAATTTGTAGATTTCTTTTCAAGACTTTTTTACTCCAGACTCTAAAATTCATTTTTCTTACAGTGTTTTAGAGACTTTGATTGATTGCAGCATCTGATTTTGATGACTCCAAAGGCATCTACCTAAGATGACTGTGCTTTCTCTATTTGCTCGTTATAAATCTCTTCAAACAGACTATTTTGGTTTTTTTCATGGTGTCTCCGTCTGGTCTGATGAGAGAGGAAAGCATGTTTTTTGAATAACCAACACATTCCTAAGTCACAGCTTTTCTTCTTTTCACATGGTTGCTGAGGAAAAAAAAAGATGACGTGTATTGCCAACGATGTGCTGAGGTTCTGTGTAGTGAGCAGACTTTAAGGAGTGAGAACAACTGTTTCAAAGTTCTACAGTATTTACAGTTGTAGAGACCTGAAGATTTAGAGGATTTCTGCAATCCTTTAATCTCTACTGTGTGTGCATTGCAGTAGACATGTATCAAGCATTCATTGTATCTTTTTAATTTTCTCCTTTAGTCCGAATTCTTCAAAATTTAACCTTTCCTGATGTATGTTTAATTATTGTACATGTGGATTATGATGTGTTTTCCAGTTAAATACATTTGCTTGCATTGTAATTCCTACCTCTGTGTGTAGCTACAATACCAGATTGGATTGATGTGCAATACAGTAGCATCTTTAATGTTTCTTTATCTTATTTTTTTATTCATTGCAGACGTGATCCATACTGTTGGGCCAATTGCAAGAGGCCATCTCACCGACACTCATAAAGAAAACTTAGCAAGTTGCTATAAATCCTCTCTGAAACTGGCAAAAGAAAATAACATCAGATCAATCGTAAGTATTGTGGGAGAACACACACTTAGTTTCCTTGATATAGAATAATTATGATTGTAAGCTTCCAGATATATTTCTTGCTCTTTCTGATGTGAAAACCCAAAAAATTAAACATTATTTGGCCAAAATAATTGCTAGATGAAAGGGCTAAGCTTATTTTAGGAGTTAGGGAAAGTGTGCCTGGTAGTGGGAGTACAAGCAGCTGTCTCATTAAAGAACGGAGGAGGTTGGTCCCATGGCCCATTCTTATACTGTATTATTTATTAAGAAAACCCTAAGAAGCCACTGTTGAGGAAGATAACTGCATGCAGTATAGCCTCCTAAATAGCTGAGAAGTGATTAATTTGTTGCTTATTCTACCCATTAATATTTCTTCCTAAAAATAAGGGTATCAGTCAATTGTCACTGGTTCCAGCACCCTCTCACCAAAATTGATCTTAAAATAGCCTATTATATGATATTTCATTGAACTATACAGTTCCTTGAACTTGAAATACATGGTACAGTTTTGTACCTTAAAGTGCCAAATTTTCAAAGACCACAGAGAAATGGAGCTTTTCCCTTTCCATCTCCAGATCTTTAATTCTGTAGCTCACACCACTGCAGCTTAAGTCTTCAGATATGCATAGGTTAGTTCCTTGTAGCATTCGGAGCCTGACTTCACACTTTTGGGGTCATTTTGGCTGGTTATATGACTGCACATATGTTTGACAACTTAGCATACCAACATACAATCCTAAAAAAATGTAAGCTGAACCAATGTTGTTATAGGTGGGTTTAATATTCAGTAAGGGAAAGCTATTAACACTGAAATATCACAGACAGAAGATAAAGCTTTTTGAGGAGAGGGACTGGACAGTTTGCAGGGCTTTGAATCCAAGTTAGATGGGCCCTTCAGAATCAGACCTGATGAATATCACTTATTTCTTTCTTTTTAGTGGGAGCTGTGCTCTTCAACACTTTTTGTGCTCATGACATCCTCTCTCTGCTTCTCAAAATGCTGTCCAGCAATCCCATTTTTTGCCATTATACAAACCATTGAGGCATTTGTTTTCTTTGGTGGGTTTGGGTTGTTTTTTTTTTGTTTTTTTTTTAATTCTAGGCATGAAAATAAGAACTGAAAACAACCTTGTAGTAGGCATGTTTTGAACTCCTCTCTGTTGTCATTTAAGCACCCAGTGATGTTCATATCCTGCTATGATTCTAATTGGAGCCCGTAAGAGCTTTGTGGAGTTGCTCCTACATCCATCCTTGTTTCTGCCTGCTCTGGGCAATTACAGGCTTTTGGGGCACTCGGGTTAGTGTGAATAAAGTTCCTAATATGATGAGAAAAAGAAAATAAATAATAATTATGAACAGGTGTAAAAGAGAATATTGAAATAACAAAGGATAAACTTTACTGGGCATTGGTCAATGGAGGTAATGCTTGTATCTGTAGGGTGTTTGTAATTTTTAGGACATTCTAGGTGGTAGCATGGTGTTTAGCATGGAATAATAAAAAGAGGTTGTACTCATGGAAGCTAGCCCGATATTTTAATAAGAAAAGATAACCACAGGAGAAATCATCCACCATTTATTCCCTTGCTGGTTAAGAGCTGTTGACTGTGCACCTGTTTGAGATAAAAAATACTCAGCACCCAGACTTGCAGAACACAGCTGCACAAGCTGAACAGGAGCCAAGACCCATTCATTCATACCATAGCATTTAGTAGCTTAGCAAGCAATATGGATTTTAAAGTCCACATGACAGATTATGGACTGTTCTGAAAAGCCCTAAGTCCAGTGATTTCAGTGATGCCTTGGGAACTGAAGGCTACTAGAGTGTCTGTCCTGGAACAATTCAAGCCTGGAGAAAAGTAAAATGTATAATTCATTCAATCAGGGAGCAGTAGGTTACTGTGAGTCTGAAGGCACAGAATGCACAGTGTGAATGGGTTTCACAGGATCCAGTATAGTAGGCATAGAGGGAAAGGAAACAAAGTGAATAAAAATATCTGTAGATTTCTGAGGCTTGCAGAGACCCAATAGAAGGAGCAAAGGATTCATATTGACTCAAATAGACAATGTTTGAGTGTAGAGTGGATTATGGCAACTGAAATATTTGCAGTATGAAGAAGACAGACAAAAATTGGGGGAAAGAAAGGTTACCTATGTAAAGTAAGAAGAGAAAATCAGCTGTGCTGATGGATGGCCTATTTTGATTTCCTCTTTAACAAGAAGATTAAATAAGTATGTGAAAGAGAAAAACAAAGAATTTTTAAATAGATAATGAGTTAAAGCAGTAAAAGCCATATATTTATGACACATAAATAAATAGGTATTGGTGATAGCAAGTTGCAGTATGCTAAAAGAATTAACTAAACTAGAGAGCATTGGTGCACTAGCAATTGTAATAACTGAGAAGGAAGCAGGAAGATGTTAAAGGATTGTAACAACACAGATGTGTTACCTTCAAAACAGAAAGGACAACAAGTCTAGAAATTCATGCAAAATAAGGAAAGCCCCACCACAATTGAAAGTATTTTGAATGTGAATTGTGTCAAAGAAGTTAGAATTGCTGGAGGCATTATGAATAGAGTGATGATGAATGGCAATGAAGCATGCAGGGTGACTCAGGGTGCACCACTAAATGCAGTTAAATTTAACATCTTAATGATTTTTGAAGAGTACATAAACACCTCATTAATTACATTTACAAATGATACTACAATAGGCTGTATTGCAAACACTAGAAAAGGACAAAGATATATGATAACAATTGAGTGGAGATTGTGAATATAACCTCATTATCATCCTCTCCAGCATCAGAAGGGATTTTCTGCCTTTGTTGCAATGGAAGAGAGAGGTCAGAAATGGAGCTGACAGCTACAGCAGAACTCAGCACGGGAAATGATGGAGTAGCGTCTGGTGGGGGAAAATAGCCCAGTTCACAAATAGTCAAAGTCTGTCAAAAAACCTGCACAATGAGGACATGGTCTTGAATAATAAGTCTCAAATTAGATGTACTTAAAGCAGTTACCTGTCTCACTATTACATATTGTTGATCTGCCTATGATGACAAATTATGGATGCCATAAAGATTGTATTTCAGTTCAAAGTGGACCAGGGAGAACAGGAGTAGGATTCAAAATAGACCCAAACTCTCTTACATGTATGTGTATGTAGTTGTTTTATGCACTGAGGAAGGGAAGCAATAGCACTGAAATACTGTGTAAATTCTGAGATGTAGCTTTATGGAGGGGAGAAGAGAACAATATTGTGTGTATGACAACAGGACAATTATGTGGTGTAGCTGATAGTAATTTAGGCTGTGTTCACATCCAAGGTGTCCAGGCATGGATGACAGCAAGTCTGGCTAACTCCTGAGGGAGCACTGATATCTCATCTGAGCATGTTATCATCTTGGTATCTAAAAAAAAAAAAATAAAATAAAAAGGATGGGTACAACTGAAAATGAGATGAGGGAATGTAATGAAATGCCAGTCAGAGTGATTGCCAAGGTTCATAATCCACCAGCAAGCCCAGATGTGGGTGAGGATCTGCATAGGCATTCAGGCAGGAAGAAAAGCCTCAGGAACAAATTTGATCATCTGCAGGATTGCTCAGAGAAATCACACAGCCCCTGACATGCGTCTCCTGAGCCTGTTTTCTCAAACGTTTTAGATTCAATATGAGGTTTCAAATGCCATATCAGCTATTTTGTACAGAGTTAGTCTCTCTCAGGTCATCTACTCCATCTGCCTTCTAGGTTGCCAAAGTTTGTGTTAGTGTTTGTCCTTGTTATCATGCATTCTCAAATCCACGCATTGCTTTTTCCTCAGTACTTGTTTATGTAGCTCCCTCTAGGACACTTGTGCTGCTGTCTATTTGTGTGGTCAGGGTGAACCTTTTGTGTTGGATTTTATAAGTCTTACTTATACAATCTTCTCTCTGGCGAAAGGGGATACTTGAGACTGGTTTCTGTTTATCTCCACTTAAGTTGGTACAGCTGAATGGGAGAAAAAAATTTAGAGCAATTCAAAGGGAGTAAAGCTAGAGTTTGAGCAAATTAATTTTCTTAAATGTTCAGAGTAATCTCTTAATAATAAAAAATTTGTATTTTGATGTTGGTCACTTGCACAGTACTACGGATTGCTATCATGCATCAACTAAATCTCTGCTGCCTGAAGCACTGGAAATACATTATGGGCACCAAATCTTTACTGAAAGAAGATACAGTAAAAAATAGTCTGATAGATGCTTTTCCCCCCTGTTTTTCTGTAGTGGTTTTCTAAATAAGAGTCTTATGGGCCAATTAATTGTTAGGATATCAGGAAGACTGGGGAAGTTGTAATCACTGCTTTCAGATTTTAAATTGGTCCCCTCTCTAAACAGTCTTTGAAATTATTTAGTCTGTGTGCTCTTAAGTTTAATAGGACCTCTCATCATGCTTTTCTTTGCATGCACTACTTTGAAGCCATCTGATACCCTGGAAGCTTTCTGAACATCAGATACTTCCCTGCCACCTATTTCATTCAGACTTAGCTTGTGGTTAAAAAAATTTCAATCAATTGCTGTCAGTCAGAGCCAGGATTGCAGTTAGACAGGGACTTTATGAACTGCACAGAAAATAAAAAAAGATGGTGTGTGTTGCTGTGGGTGGGATTCAAGCCAAAAGAGCTGCAGTGTGTTTGCAGAGAAGAAAAGCTGGTGCTGGTCCCTCACTCAGAAGGCAGGGCAGGCTTCCTCCACAATGGTTAAGGAAATGGAGGAGTTCTGTTAGGGACTACTGCTGTTATTCAGGACTGTGTTAGCTTTAACAAGAAGCATTTCTTTAGCCCACAACCTTTGGCCTCCAACTCGAGGGAGAATTATGGGGGACCAAAGGGGGCAGGAGGAAATCCTCTAAGAATGTGGCTTTTTGAGTTCCCAGAAGGAGCTCTGCTTATCACCAACAAATGTATTAACAACATTATATACAAAATACAGATTTTTTCCTATTGGTCCCCCAGAGTCAGGTAGGGAAGAGTTCATGCTGTTCTAGTCTTACTAGACTAGCTTTGCTGTGGCATTAAAAAACACCACACCATAAAGATCAGTCTCTTTTTGCCTGGGTGTTTGTGCTGTGAATGCAGAAAGTTGTCCTGCTCCAGGGAAAACCTCTTAGCTGGGCTTCTCAGTACAACCACACTGCTCCTCCTGTCTGAAGTACATGAAAAGGCAAAAGACCATCTCAAAACATCTCAGCAGTGAGAGGGTCTATTCAAGGGCTGATTTGCTCATCATGAGGTCTAGTGGAAAAGCATTGCTTGGTGGTGGGATGGCCAGTGACCTGTAATGATGGGATATTTCTGAGAGGGTAGGTTGTCTCTTTGGGCTCTGAATAAAGTGTGTCCCTCCTGTGCACACAGCTTAGGCTGCATTTTTGGGAGCTTTTTTACAAAAGCATGTTGAACAAGATCAGGACGTGCTTTTTGAAATCCATGTTTTACCTCAGTTTCTGGGGTCTTCAGTCACTGTGCCCAATGCATGATACTGGCTGTGCATTTGCAGGGGCTTTACAATTAGAGTATTATTTTAGGCTTTGTTAGATAAATACTTCTTTCATTTATAATTAAGGTAATCGACAGGGAATTTCAACATGTATCCTTTTTGTAGGTGTTTTTCATAAACAAGGGTAATTTGATTATATTTTGTCTGATTAGCAAAGTTAATACACACTTGTTTGTACAGAAACACAACATAATTATCCAGAGCGGCATATGAAAATACATCAGAAAAGGTACCTGCCACTTACCTGTTTCTATCACTTAAGAAACAAACAAATCTTTTTCATTGTCTAAAATATTTGTCTCCACCTGTAATTAGGGATTTTAAAAATAGCTATGCACAAATATTCTTGATGTTTGTATCCACTTTTAAGAGGAAGCTGTACTTGTGCTAGGCTGCAAAGTTTCATTGAGCTTCATTTGAGTAGAGACATGTTTAGCCTCTGTGGTGCCTGAATCTTCAGTTATAACTCATAGTCTGAAGTTTTCAATATCTATTTCAAATGCAGTGTGTTCTCGGCTCCTCATGTTGTAAATTATAAAATTCATGAAAGAGGAGTTTTATCTGAATTGTTGGAAAATGCTAAAAAAGGTCCACTATTGTGTATGGGTCTAACTGTTTTGTTCACACTCTTGCCTTTACCAGTCTTGTTCTCTTGTGCTGTAGAGTTATGTTTTAGGGAAAAGTAAAGTGATTTTTTTTTATTATTTCCAATGAAACTTATTTCTTGCTGAGAATGTTGCCATAGCGATAAGTCTGAAATTCCTACAAATTGACTTTATCATCTTGTTTTCTGATATAGATTCATATCCATCAATCAGAAGAGTAGCTTTGGAGGGAAATTTCCACATTATCATAAATCCACTTAATTTGTTTCTTTGAAACACTTGTTTAACTTCTAAGCTATGATATGACTGATGTTATGGTTTTAGACGCAGTTTTCTCTCCATCTTAGCCTTCCTCTTTTTTTTTTTCTTTTTAGCTTTCTTCTCTTAGACATTTTCCAGATAATATCCTTAAAAATTAATCTACTACTTTAAGTTTTTCAGCTTGCTTAATCATCATGGTGGCATCAAATGAGGGGGTAGTGATCTTTCCCTGTGGTTCCACAAATTATTATAGCTGGTCATATTTTTCCTAATCAAAGGTGAACCTGCACCTTTGTTTTGGATGTGCTTCCAAGCATTTCTTCCAAAATGATCTTGGTAGATTGAATTGCAATCCTGTTTCTCCAATAAGGGTTTCATTAAATGTGATGTATTCAGTGAGATCAAGTGTAAATTGCTACACCTAAATAGAGATGCTCATTCAATTGAGAAAGGCTGAGGAGTGATTGAAGCACTGGGCAGAGATTCCTCAGAGAATAAACTGAAGTTTGTAGTGGATCATGCACTGGAGGTGAGGTGACAGTGTTGCACTGTTATGGGAAACCATGAAAGGAGCAGCTGTAGAATGACAATCAAACAGGAAAAAATGAGAAGTTACCTGTTGTGCTACTGTGTCCAGTGTGGGGAAGACAGTGTCTCAGCCAGAAAGAGAGGTAGAAACACACCAAAAGTAGAGTGACAGAGAGGATTTTAAGCCCAGAGTAAAGAAGACTAAATATTGAGGAGAGGAAGATAAAAAGACCCTAATGCATAAAAAGCTATTGAGGAGTAGAAGTAAATTGTTTTCTGGGCTGGGGACAGGACAAGAAGAAACAGGCTGAAGTTATAGGACTGGACATTTAGGTTAGAGAATATGAGTAATTTCTTAACTGGAAGGTTGGTAAAACATTAGGAAAACTGCTTAGGAAAGTTGTGGCTTCACCAGTATGTGTAGGTGGGCCATCACTAGCATTTAAATTTTGATTCTGCTGCCCTGTGGTTATATAGGCAGTATTTATTTCCTAGGAGGAAGTGGATTTGTTTGATTTGATGTTTGAAATGTATTACACTGTTTGCTTACTATGGCTAAGAGTGGCAGAAGCAGCTCAGAGGGATACAATGATCAGTTGTGAATGTTTTACAGCAAGGCACCACACAGAAATTATTTGTCATAACAGTGATGATGGTGTGACCTGATGCGATTCTTCCTTTTTTTTAAAGTATGTTATGGAGTATGTATGCAATGCCTCCTGAATAGGAATATCCACATGCCCCTTAGGGATGAACACCTTGGCTTAGGTGCTCGGAAGTGTTTTGAGTACAGACAGGGACAGGAACAGCCCAAAACTGAGCAAGTGCTTGAACCTCTGCCAGCAGATGGATCTCAGCATGCTGGGACTCAGATAGTGCACCAAGGGGCGTTAACAGAGGACAAAACCTGATATAGCCCTTTCACCCACCTGGTCCATCTTCAACCACAAGCTGTCTAGATGGTATAAAAAAATAACTGAGGTGCTTTAATGAGCTGCATTACTAGACAGTCTCAGTTCTCTGTTACGTTGTTCTGTGATGTTACTGTTGTAGATGTTCTGTTACATGATGATCTTTGTGATGGGAAGAGGGAGAAAGGTGAGGTATTTTGGGGGGGGGGGCATTTAATGAAACATTGACTAAACAGTTCAAAAAAAAACCCCACTCTGAACTGCTGGGGAAAAGAAAGGAAATTACTCGTTCAGGAATAAATTCTGCAAGTTTGTGTATGTGATGGGTTTAATGTGTGGTAATTTGCCAATCACCCTGTGGGAATTCTGTGCTTAAAAGGGTGAAACTTTCTAAAAGCACTGCCTGTTGGGCCAATAATTGGGCAACTGTCTCATTAGGGAAGGATAAAGTACAGATCTGTTAGACAGTGGACCACAGTGTTGGTTATATGAGACAGCTCATAAAAGCCAGGGATTGCTTGAAAGTCTACATCATAAAATGTAGAAGAAGAGAATGTTTGATGTTTCTGTGAAGAGGAAATTGTGCTTCATTTGGATTGAAAAATAATTTTAAAAAATAATAGAAGTAGACTAGAGGTATTCTTATCTGTCTGCACATCTCAGCTGTGCAGAGTCAAGCATTCAAGAAGCTTGTCATTATTTAAATAGCACATTTGTGTAATGGAAATTAATAGTAAAAGTTGATGGCATACACAAATTCCTATCAAATCGCAGAGAACTGCTGAGCTGTGGCCATCAGGCTCTGTGCAAAGCCATTGTTGTGCTTGTATCTCGCTTCCCTTCATTGACCTATGCCCTGTCACCTTGTTGGCAGTTTGTAGGCTCTTCAGGAGGGCTTGTATTTGCTCTGTAGGGTCAGTCAGTGCAATCCCTGTTAAGACTCATGGGATTCTCAGCAACAGCAGTAACGTGAAATAAAAGTTGCAACAGGGTTGGTTTGTTTAGGGGATTTTTGGCACTGACTGCAGTGCCATCACCAGAAATGGAGTCAAATTCTGCTGAAATAAGAAATTGCTTATTCACAGGTTTTTCTCTTGGAGGTACCTTCCATGATCCCTAAAAATGTATGAAGGGCTTTCTGGAAGACAGTGACTTATCAGTACCAGATTTTTTTTTCCCTTGCAGTTTGATGTTGAGGAAGAGAACATGTGATGCTGCATTTTAGCACTGCCTGGTTCTCCCAAGGTCCCTGTCACCTGGCATGTTTTCATCTGTAATTTTGAAACATTTCTGTACATCCCATTTGCATTTTTTAAACATGAACTTATCTATGCAAAGAACAAACAATAGCATGAAATTTTTATCTGGTTTTTTAATTTGAAATCAGCCAACTTTTCAAATAGCAAATTTAAAAGTCAATCATTTTGAACATTCTTTTCATATTTACATTGCTAATATGAAGCAAAGAAATGAGCACTTAAAAGCATAAGCTATTCTGTGTATCAGATAGACATCATAATACTTACCTAGGTTAAAAAGAAAAACCATGACAGCATAATATCTATTTAGGATCAGAGTAGTTATACTGGAAAGTAATTCTGAGGAAGAATCAGAAGGGGCATTCTTTTGTCACCTTTTTTGCCAAATGATTAAATACGATTTTCCTGAATTGCTAGTAGTTGCTTGGAGCAATTTACATTATGCAGAAATTATATATTAAATCATAGTTACGTATAAAGAAACAGCTATGTTCAGTAGTCAGCTACAGAGTTTATACCCTTACCTGAGAGGTTTTTTTAGTATTATTACTGTGGGGATGATGTCACATTATCTTTTAAGGTCTCTAAAGTGTTAAACCACTGTAATTGGGATAATATAATTTAAGTAATATGACTGGTACTTCAGTATATATCCTGATGAAATACGAATTTCTTTCATCTGAAAAACTGTTCTCACCAAATATAAAACTACATGCAGTCCATATTCAAGTAAACAGTTTAGCAGCCTGATTTTTCATAGCTGATTCCCATATTAGATACTGATGTCCCATATCAACACCTAGTGATGCCTGTCAGATAGGATTTAGAGTTTTGTTCATAGCAGAGATGAAAACAAATATAACAAATGGAGTTAGTTGCTTTGGTAACAGAAAATATGATATAAAAGGTGTTATTGTAATATGACTTCCTGGAGCTTCACAGGAAGAGCGACCTCACTGCTAAAGGAATGAATAATTTTAAATTGGGGCAATTTAAATAGGTAAATGAATTTTTCATTTGCTCTTGATATGCTTTTCCTAAAAGATGACTGAATGAGTGAAAACTGTAAGCCAAGAACACACATTTCTGCAGACTGTAATTAGCTTTAGCATATTTAGTTTACTAGTGGTCTTGCTAAAAATTATTATTTATTCTATTCTCATTGAAATATCACAATGTAAATTATTTTTCTAAGAAGAAAAATCAGTGTATTGCTGGGTTTTATGAGTTGCCATACCTTTCTGAACTTTCTTTGACATATACTGGATGTATTAAAACTTTATGAATTAAATCTTAGCCTCAAAACCAAGCACTTCTAGAGAGGCAGGACTCACATGAGACAGTGGTTTTTTTTTCATACTACTTGATGCAGTTTGGACAGAAACCTTGGATGATGATCTCAGGCTCAGTGTTTGGGCAGAATTATCCACTGATATGTCCTCTTTGAACAGCTGAGTCCACCCTTCCATAACCAGAGGGCACTTTTCCCCCTGCTTGTCTGAAAAAGGAAGACCGAAAGTATGTCAGAACCCACAAGACAGGTGAGAGAGCATATGCCCACCAAATTTTTATATTCATTACCTTTGGGTATTCCTTATTGTGGAAAGCATCCCTCCCTTAGTCAAGCAGAGACAGTCAGGCTTTTTTTCTGGTATGGTAGTGATGGGATTGATCCTCCCAGTTTGTAAGCATATATGATGTTGTTTCAGTGCAACTTCTCTGTGTTTATTACGTTGGCATGCCCTGGATTTGTCTGTGCCTGCCTTTGTAAATGTGCTTCTTTGTGTTTTGGCATGCTGGAACTGCAGTGTGCCCCTCCCCACCATTGTCAGTCCCTGAAACATCTCAACATCTGAGCATTTACAATACAGAAAACTTTGCACCTGGCTGCCCCCTGCAGAAGAAGGAAATTATTCTGGATCACTACAATGTGTCTGATACTGGTCTTAAATCTCCATCTCCTACTCAGTTCTCATTTATGTCTCAATTCCTTGTGTGAGCGTTTTTTCCAGATAGATCATTGCAGATCAGAATTTTGGTTTTAAAGCAAAATACACAATTGTACAAAGCATTTCTCACACTTCTGTTACATGTCAGCACTCCTGTTTGACCATTCCTTATCTATTCTTCCATTTTCAAATACACCAAGAGTAAGTTTGGTGACAAGGACGAGCTCAAGACAAATGTAAGTCATAAAACTGTCACATTTTCTTTCTTTTTGCTGAATTTAAGTGTCCCTTGCATTTTTTATTTCCCTGTTTATGTACCATGGTGCCATATTTTCTTTCTTTAACAGAGAAACACATTGTTCCAAACATGGTATTATTACTTACTGCAATCTTGAATCCTTATGTTGTTGTCTGTAGCTTTATTTCTTTTAAGTGTTTATGTACGTCCCTTCTTTGATCCCTCAAAGTGTGCTTCATAATGTTTGAATTCCAAAGGACATTTATTTATCCATTTTTCTAATCTTTCCTCATCACCCTTTTTCTTTGTTCTCATGTGTCTTCACTGTTTAACCCCTTTTAAATAATATGTGGAATTTTTAAGGGTCTGTGGCTATCAAAGCTGGTGAGTTGCATTTAAATAGAATCAAAATTGTATCCAGGCCCAACTAAAACAGCAGTTACATAAAGATTGTCACTTGATTATCTCTCCCTAACACGTCTTCTCCATTGCCCTGGCAGAGAGATGAGGAATGTGACATATAAGCTAAATTTTTGCTGCAGTATTAGTATCTGAATGCTCATAATTCACCAGTTCAGTTCTCTGTTTTCTCAGGAAAGCAAGCAAGCCCATAGCACCATATCAAGGTATATTAAAATAGAGAAACTCTGCTAAAAGAACTGGTATTCTTTAAAGAAAAATATGGTTTCATTAGACCACCGACCACTTGGTGCTCCAAGAACCACACTGCTAGAAAACTGTGAGGTGGCAATGCTGCCTGACACTGGCTCAGTTGAATAGCCTGCCATCCGAGATGATGTATATTCACCATACTTCACCCCCAGAAGCTAATGACATTAATGACGGCTAATTCTGCTTAGGCCTGATGGTGGCAGTGACTACAGCTTGTAATCAGGCGTTAGAAACGTCCCACCTGATAAATTCATGGATGCTGAGCCAAATCACCTACTTCACTGCTCACTTTAATTAAAATTGCTCATGATTGATGTTTTTAAAAGCAGGAGCTGCTGATGTTGTTAATCACCATTTATTGTGCATCATTTCAGTGGTACATCTGTTTCCCTCATTTATAGTTGGGGAGGGAGATATTTTGCTGTTGTCATGTATTTGGCCTTGTAGTTGGGCTTACTTTTTGGAAGGCCTAATCCAGTGTTACCAACATCATCTGAAGGGTTTCTGCAGGAGCCAGAGATGATTGAAATAACTTACCCTATTCTGACTAAATTCTCTCAGAGCTTGACCGTAAAGAGTTTCATCGTAGTCACACCATCCCTAGTCTCTGAACTGGGTGGCTTGGATGTGTTAGAACAATTTATCATCATATCTTTCTTTTGCAGTGCAGATGTGCTTTGAATAAATGAAATAATTTTTCTTTATTATCTTCTTGTTAAGAAAACCAGCCCTTGTGTTTTCCCCAAGTGCAGGGCTTCTCTGAATAAATATGCAAAGTATCATTTCACAAAATTACTTTCTCCTGAATCCCTTTGTACTTAGTCCCAGCAGAGAAGGGAGAGCTGAGATGGTTTATAAAACAAATGTGTGCACCTTGCAAGTCTTTATAAGGTAGTTTAGGGGAAAAAATGGAATGCTACAAAAGAGCCAGGAAGATTGTGGTTAAATGACAGGCTCCAGAAAATGCCTTGGAGTAGAAAATGCAAAATTAAATTCTCACTAGAACTGAAATTATAGTCTGGACTTAATAAAAGCATTTTCAGCCAAATAAAATGTTATGCTGTTTGGACTGAACTGTGAAAGGTTTTGTTAGTTAAAAATAACAATTCCCTTGTAATTCTGGCTTCTGAGCAGTACCTATTTCAGCAGTTAAATCTAAACTGGAGAAGAGCAAATAGGCTGGAATACTCAGGCATGACTACAGTGTAAGTATAGGTCAGGAAGTGCTTGAAAAATCCTACCCAAGGCAAACTTGCAAATTGGGTGAACACTTGAGGAGAGGCTAATGAGAAGTAGATGCTTCTTCCTTTGGAGTTCCCGCAGGACTGGGGCAGGTGTTAGGAAGGTCACGTGTTTGAAGTCAGTCTTCCTAAAAGCACACACATATGTATGTGTGTGTATGTATATATATGTTTATATATTTATATCAAACATATAACCTTTCCAGTTCTTGTGAAGTTACAAATGTACAAGTGATGTTGTTTAATTAAACTATTCATAGAAAGAGAGACTTGGTGCTTTCTTGGTTGTGCATCCATTTTTCACCTTGGTGTCTGCTGAGAGTGTGACAGCACCAGTCTGCCGGAAAGTTTTTACTGAGATGTTTCCATGTCTCATCTGTGTATCTTCTGGTATGCAAAAAAGCTTGGATTTCATTAAAGAAATGGCAGCTAATCAAAGTTAAGTGCTCCTCTAAAAATCAGCAAGCAACAGTGGCACTGGTAATAGTCCAAAGATTTCTAATTCAGTATGAAGAACTGGTTCATATTAATAAAAATCTTCAGCTGTTAGGAACGCATGTGGACACTTTTGCCTTATGAAAGTCTCAGGAAACCTTCTGAGCACTTACACTATAAACTGGGTTTTTTTTTCTTTTTTCTTTTTCTTTCTTTGAATATGGCTCAGGAGATCCTTTTTTTTTTTTTTTTTTTTAATCCTGTGGGTTCTGCGGACATCAAGGGAACCACCATCCTGGAAGACTTAGAATCAATGAGCTAAGTTCATGTCAAATGATGGCTCACTTAGAACAAAAATGGTGTTTTATATAAAATTTTCGGAGGCATGAAATCTGTAAATAAAGGCTATGAGTACAGTGGTTCACTTTCCTATTTTCCCCAGGGTTTTTTAGTATATTCATTAAGCTCCTTGAGAATGCATTGTGATGTTTTAGACTGAAGAATAAATAAAGCAAAACCTTTAATGTAGTGGGGTCTCTTAATGGTGAAGAATAAGCTTGCAGCTACACCACTGTCCTCATCTGAGTTATTATCAGGAGAAATAAAACCATTCAAGGGCTCTTGAACACAATGGTATTAATTGAGTGAACATATTGGAAAATGCTTGGTTTTCAGAAAAAAACCACCAAAATCAAACACCCCCTCCCCACCCCCAAAAGAAATGAAAACATTTGACCTTAAATTGAATTATCGTAAGTGCTTTCTCCCAGCCACTGAGGATGAAAAGTTTGGACTCAGCTGAAGCTACTGGTGTCAAACTCCTGTGTTGTGTATCTGAAGCAAATCTCATGAATTCTCAGCACTTAAAATTCTCAGCTGAATTTTTAGCTGGCGTAACAACTGCCAACACAAAGTAATAATCAAATCTCAGACTGGCAAAGGGAAGGCTCTGTAAATATTCTGGTAAATCACTTTTTACCATGTTGATGTCAGAAAACAGCAACAATGGGAATTATCAAAGTGGGGTAATATTCTAGAGCGGAACAGTGTCAAAAATTTGAGTTTTTGCAAAAAGGCTCACACAATTTCCTAAACATTTTCATTTTTATTATGACCTTAATCATCATATACTTGGGGTTTCACTTCAGAAGTGCCTTAGCTTTTGCTGCAAGCCATTTAAATGCGCTTATCACAGATTATGGTCCCTGCTTTCCAATCACTTAAATGGAACAAAAGTTATTAAAGGCTTATGGAAAGTCATAATTTAAAAGACCAAAATGCTGATATACTTTGAAAACTAATAGGTGACATTTGCCGCAAGGAGTAGTGATGGACAAAACCCCAGCAGTGGAGTAGTTGCAAATAGCTGGACATCTACTGGGAGCTAAGTGCAGGAGTAAGCCTGCCTCCTGGCTGCAGGGAGATGATTCATATGGGTAGATTTTGGATTCATAAACTGTAGCCAGTTCATGAATCCAAACTGTGCATGGAGAACCAAGGCTGGTCTTATGTTTGATTTGTTTTCCTTGCCTCGGTTTTAACGTTTTTTCCTAGGAAGGTAAGGTGAAAGCTTGTGTTAGGGTGACAGGCTTGAGTGTGAGAGCTTCATGGGGAAAGGATTGTGTTCTGTTTGTATTGACTGAGAGCGGGTTAAAAACCTTGGCACACTTTGAACTTGGAGACATTCCTGTAGTAATGTCCAGCATGGAAAAAGACATGCTTAAGTGATGAGGAAATGAAATCTAGAGGGGGACTGCTTATAGAATCACTGACAGAAAGAATGAAGAATAATACAATTTAAAAAATTATGAGCACATAGTTTGAGGTACAGTACCTCGGAACTGGAAGGAGGCAGAATAGATAGCAAGTGCTGGATTTTTATTATTTCTATTTTTAAATTAGTTCTTGGTCAAGGTACAACAAAATCTTGGACGTTTTGGGAGGTGACTTGAAGGTTGTATCCTCTATGACAAAGGGCAGGATGAGAGGCTAGTGAAGAAAGAATTTAAATGAAGGGTCTCTGAAAGGGAAGGAAAGACAATGAGGTATTTACCAATTTGGAAGGTACAATTTGGAAGTCAGTTTTTTTTCCTTGGAAAAGCATAGGCAGGTATGGACAAGGGCAGGCTGGAGCAGAACGTGGTTCCATTCAAAGCAATGCAGTAGTGCCTTGGCCACCCCATGGAGGCCTTATTCATATGTAAATATTTACACGGCAAGGGACGTTTACTTCTCTCTGCATGGTGCAGCTGTTGTGAAATAGGTATCTCTGAATCCTTAATGACTCACTTTCCACCTGTTACTTAACTGAAGGATTGTGGAAGTGTGTAAAAACACTAGGGACTGTCAATGGAAATCATAACCTGACTCATTAATGCAGCCTTCATAGCAGTGGGAAGAAGACTGTAACTTTTCCCTGGTACATATGGAGTTGGTAATTAGCCAGTGACATTGTCAGCATTGCACTAGTATTTTCATAGTACCTATGGATGAGCTATTCTTAGGTGACTTGTCACTCCATTGTAGAAACTTTTGCTCTAGTCCACACAGAATTTTGAAATACAGCAGATGCAAGAGGATCCGAGACTTTTCTGAAGCAGATTAATATGGAAAGCCTGAGGTAAAGGGCTGGCACATCCCAAACACCAACTACTGTGTGTGCTGCCGAGCAGAGGGGCTGGCTCTTTGAGTAAGAGTGATTCACCTCAGCTTTTTGTGCTGCTCATGGTGCTGTGTGCGCATCCCCATCCACTGCAGACCCAGGGATGTGCAGCCTGGCACACCAATCTCCTTCCTTAGCCTGGGCTTGAGGCTGTTAGAGTGCTGGCTGCTGTTTCATGTGGGGAAAATAGTTTCTGCTTCTAATTCCCCTGCTCCCTCTTCACTTTTAGTTGACACAAGAGGCTGAAGGAGAGATTAGAAATACATTAAAAGTGTGTTATTGTTAGACACTTTACTACATTTTACATGTTTTCCCAACAGGTGTGGATTTCTACATTGTTGTTATTTCTTCATTACATAGACAGTGTTTAAAATAAGGATTGTTTTGGAAAATAATACTACCAGAGTTTGTAATGAGCACCATAGCTTAGCCTGAACTAGTTTTAATTAGCAGTGCTTTGTTTTTTCTACATTGTTACCCAGATAAATGGAACAAATGGAGAAAGGCTAATTGATTTACCTTGCTCAATTTATGGTAATGCTTTTGATAACATTTGACATCACTTTATTAAACATGATAGAGAAGGGAGAGTTGTGGAATGTTTTGTTCTTCCTGGTGTGTTATTTTTGGTAAGTGTCTGGGGTGCATTTAGATAAACTACAGTGCTAAGTTTAAGCAAGAAAGACCTAAATATCTGCTGAATTACTCTTATTTGCATTGAGAAATTAACTGTAATTAGCATTCAAGTTTTAATGATACTGTATTTGTGAAGCTGATAAGGCCTCTGGGAATGTGATTGCAAGGAACTTCTATTGTTTACTATATGCAGATCGAGCCACTTAGCTTTAATTAGAGGTTGAAACCTGGAGCAATTATCAGCAGTTGCTTTAGTATTAATGATTTTGACAAAGCTGTCCATCACAGTGTTTTATATGATTGAGAATTAGAATATTTAATCCCAGTTGGTTCACTGTTCAAAGAATGTGCAGCCTTCATCAAGCAAAGCCATTTCATTTTGTAGGTCATCCATTTCATTGGTTCCAGTCACTGCAAAGACTGAAATCCTTACAAATTTGTGTAACTGCTATTCTCTGCAGGATGGTTTGAGAATATATGAGACAATTTCCTTTAAGGCTTATATTGCAAATATTTTTTTAAAAACTGAGTTGTTCTAAGAGTAGTTGCACAGTTGCAATACAGAATCTAGTTGCTTGACGTCTGAGTATTAGAGCTTACAATAAAAAATGATGAGTTTCCTCACAAAATTAGCTGACGTCTCCTCATATGTGATGGTGTTGAATATTTCCTTTCACATTCTGATTTTAGTAGAGGATAACAAAAGAGATATAAGGGAAAGAGAAAAAGCTTATAATGCCTAGTCCCTGAAATGGTTTTTATTTCTCTCTCAGTGGAAGCACTAACCATTCGGGCCTTCTGTTGCTGCTCTTTAATGGGGGGTTTTTTGTTGTTCTTTTGTAAAAGCAGTTTTTGTGTTAAAGTAAAAGGTTTTCACAGAAGATCTATATAGCAGGGGAGGGAATTTAGAAAATGCTACTTGATGTTAGTGCTTGTGAATATACTGTTGAAAGTTTTCTATTTTTGGACTAATTCTTTGTCTTCTCTCTTCCACAAGTCTTTAAGCAATTAGAATAGGTACTTTATGTAGGTGGAGGTATAGCTGGATAGATAGATATGTAATAAATTGATTTTTTTTTTAATTGTCATTTCATAGGGAACAAAACCTAATTGTGAACTTTCTTATGCTCTCACAGGTGAGGCTGAAATAAACCTACCCATGGGTTGGTTTAGCATTTCTCAGGTTTCTTAGGATGCAAAAAGGTTTACTGTATTGAATGATGATGCAAAGCTGTCTGACTGCTGACGATTTGGGTATGAAATGTGGTTTTAGTCCATCTATATTTAAATACTGGAGGTGGTGTTTTCAACAGGGATGGCAGACCACAAGCATTTACAGCATTTACCTCATTGTTTTATGAGGTGCTATTAAATAACCCCAAGTTTGAAGTTACGAAGTGGTGGCAAGCTGTGGAAATGCTTCAGGGCACGTGGGAAGCATCTTTTGGGGGTCCTGTTTTGCCATCAGGATGTACATTTGGGTTCTTGTGTGGACGGTGGTTGCTGCCCTTACTGCAGGGAGGATTTTTCCTTCTGCTGGGGGTTCAGGTTGCCTCCTTTCCCCATAGCACTCCAGATCAGCTGCCACTCAAAAGACAACGCCTGGTTACATGTTACGTGTTGGAAGGCTCATATTGAAAAGAAAGCCTTGTTTTCAGGGGGAAGGACAACTGTAGAAAGTTTTAGAAGGTTAAATAACTATGCATGTTCTAGATCAGTAGCTCTGACAGCTGCATACAAACAGTACACTGAGCATCATTTGTTTGTAAGTCTCAGTAAGCTAGCCAGAGCTAGATGGAGGAGAATTATCAATCAGATGTGGAGATGGTGGTACTAGTTTATTCCTCCAGGAAAACACAGCTTTTATGTCATGTCCTTTTTGGTGAAGCCGCACTTCTGAATGTTTCCTAGGTGAAGAGAATTGAGGTTAAGGGATATGTCTATCTCATAGACAGTCAACTAGGTTGTTATGCAGCCATTTGTATAGGAAATTTAGTACGTAGTAATTTTCTTACCCATTTCGTCTTTGGGAAAAGGCTAGTTAGGGATCATCTAATAAGTGATCCAGCTGGCTGATTAGAAGCTGTTAATTACTAACTAACTCCCAAATCACCATCCTTTCACTTCTGGCCTGTGAGTTACTGTTCTGATTGTCCATAGCAGGGCCAACTTTCATATAATCATGTGTAACAGTAATCTGTATTTCACATCAGGTAATTTGATAAAGCAACAGACCAAACAGACTACTAAAGGATAAAAAGAACAGTACATAAGCTACTCATCTTAGTGAAGCTTGTTTGATCTGTGCTTTGCTAGTTTATTATTAAGTAGTTAAAATGGGATTTCATTTTGCCCCCCTACCCTCTGGCATGAGAGGTAATTAAAATTTGCTGCATATATAATTGCCTTATTGATACTTTCCCTGCTATTATTAACTTTATAATAATACCATATTCAGTTTTTAATACCTAAATTACATAAAGCATTAATTAATCAGAAGTTTGTTTTTCCTATCTTTTCTCAGCAAGGAAACTGTGATTTAGTCTTGCCCTAATTCACTCTGAAGGTTAAAAGTGGTTTCAAAAAAAGAAGAAATTGGTGGTGGTGTTATTTTTAAATGCTCTAAGACCTTTAAAGTATTTTTGGCATACTGAAAATGTACCATTAATATATAATAGTATATATTTAGCATTTGTAATCTTTTTTCTCTGTCTCCTTTCAGTTATTATATTCATAAAGATAAAAGACCCATAAATGACCAGTGAATCAAAACCACATTTAGCTGTAGTTACTAATCCAGTCAGGCAATGTTTCTGGTTTTGTTTAGAGGTCTTTATGTCCCATTATTTTTTTATATATATAGCCATTTACTCACAACAGCTTTGTTAAAATTTTTGCATATAGGTGATACACTCAGTGTAGACCCTTTCGGTGGCAGAACCTTTTGTTGGTGTGTTTTCATTTTCATGTTTTACCCACTTAGTCTAAAGTTTATTTGAAGTCTTGGTGGCAGAAACCTGGAGGGGGATTATTTCGGTATTTTTATTACTTTTTTTTTTAATTTGAAAATCTGAAGTAGGCTTAACATTAACATTTTTCTTAGGAAAGATTTGCCTATTGTCTGATCAGATGTGAACCCTATCAAACAAGCATCACTCTGAACATAATAAAATTTGGAAGAAAGGATTTGCTAGGCTGCCATAGGCATTTTAGAAGGTACAGTGTTATTGGATCTAGATATAACTCTCTGAGTTTGTTTACATCAAATCTCTCTTGCACTCACCTAAGTGGTAGCTCTGGTAAGTTCCCCAGTAAAAATCGCAAGGTCATTGCAATTCATTCCCGGGAGTTGCTTCTCGCTGTGGAGCAATCACTTCAAGGCACACATTTGTTGTTTAGCAAAGAGCCAAAGAGAGATGGGACATTGTGGCTGCTTTAGAGCAGCTTTCATCTTTTCTTTCCTAACAACAGTGCACAATGGTAATTACAGTTCCTTTTAAAATGTGTTACAGAGGTAGGGTAATAAGTGAAAAGAGAATTTTCAGTCATTTTCAGTGTCGATGAATGCATTATTAACTCCCAGTGATTTTGCAGATGCTATTTCTGCCAGATGAGCCTGAATGAGAAGCGCTTGCCAGATCAGCTATTTCATGAACTCTGTTTTCTGCACTCAGCAAGGGATGGTTCCAGTCAAGTCTACTTGTAAATCTGAATCTGGGAGACGGGGTGTCTGTTTAGGCTGCCAGTATATTATGTTACCCCAGCTCTGATTCTTTTGTCTAGAGCAAAATTGAAAACCCTGCTAGAAAATTCCCTTTTTGGTGACTGCAGCCTCGGCTGGCTGACTTAGTTCTGCATCATGGAAGGGCAATTAGCTTTGCAGATGTCTGTGGGCAAAGCAATGAAACTGAGGAGGGCTGCAAAGAGAGGCCCTTCAAATACCAAATGGACCACCCTAGATGGATGTTAGAGCATCAGCACCCATGCAAGGAAATTCTGGCATCACAGAATCATAGAATGATTTAGAATGGAAAAGACCTCTAAGATTATTGAGTTCAACCACTAACCTAAAACTGCCTAGTCATCAAGTGCCATATCTACATATACATACATACTTATACATAGTCACATGTTTTGTCTTTCCGAGACTGACTAGGGAATCTTCTGGGCTCCTTCCTGTTTTGTTGTGTATAAAATTTGAATAAAGACATTCCAAGTTACTGTGACTGCCTCAACATCAAAGTATCTAAATCTTCCTGTCACTGGGCAACCAGTATGTAATTTTTTTTTTAAAGGAAGAATTTGGATTTTTTTTTTTTTTTAAGTAAAAAAGTTTTAAGTTTTAAGCATCGTTCTAACCCATAGATTTGTATACTTTTTTAATGTTAACTTTAGTGTTTAGACCAACTCCATGTTTAGCAGAGGCTGTAATGGCATCTCTAAGCTTAAAAATAGCAACAAAGCCAGGGGTCAGTTTTAGTAATCCATTGGCAGCATTGCTTATCAAAAAAAAAGTTTACATTTTGAAATTACTTCAGCATAAAGCTCATCAAGCTTAGTCACACTCTCAGAATGACTAACTTCTGCCTAGCAAGTTTGCTTGATTCTACATATGCCACAAAAATTGCAGGTTTGTGGTTTCCTGGAAGATTATCTAAACTAATAGCTTTTCAAAACAACTCTGCTGTTGAAGAATGATTTCCTTGATTTTTTTTCACTTGTTTTTCCCCTGGACAATACTGCAGGACTTAACTTGTCTTTTGTTATTTCATTCAGTCTTGACAGTTGTAGCTCCTAATATGCTTTAGTTATCATTCTCTACAACAGTTTTGAGGCGGCGAAGAAAACTAATTACAGCCACTCAAAATATTCATGTGAAGCTTCAGAGTCTTTGCTCATGTTATATTAAAAAGTTGAATCTCAGATTCGTAATTTGAAATTTGTGTGCCATAAAATTGGAAGCCAGTAAAGAATTTCTTGATCAAGCAAATAATGTAGCACCTGTAGCAACATGTCTGCAGTCTGTTTCCCATGTTATCTTTAAAATGCTGACTTTTTTTTAGAGATCCATCAAAACCTCTGTTCTTAAGAGATTATTTTTAGCAGATCATTTGGGAAGCTTTCTAAGAGGACTACTTTGATTCATATGCATTCTCTTGTACAACCTGACAGAAAATATTTGGGGGACTGGTAAAAGTAAGTAAAATTCATTTAATACTACAATTAAGTTAAAAAATTGTTCTAAATTTTTTCAAAGTCAAAATAATATTCTATATTCTGAGTAGATGTTTTCTGAAAAGAAAGCTTCGATCAAATTTTCTTGTGAAGATAGTGGTCCTTTTTAGAATTCCCTTGCAACCTAATTTCTAGTAAAAGGTGACGGACAAAAACATTTTCAGAGGACTTGGACTTCTTGTCTTGAACACTAAGGAATTTAAATGTAGTTCTCAATTGTTTATATATACTTTTCTTGAATGTATTTTAATTTTATTTAATGTCCCACATTATATTCAAATCATTTTACTTTATTTCTCTTTTGGCCCTACCATTGATGCCATGGTGATTTTTTGCCTTTTCTTTTATATACCCTTTTATATAGCTGTTATGTATCCTCAGTGATTTTAACATGCATACTTGTGACTCCTTAATCCCAATTACTTAGCATAGTCCTAATATTCTGTTTAACCAGGAGACTGTATTGGTTTGAAAACAAACCAGTGAGAGGTCACAAGTCAAGATTGAAATTAATAGAAAAAATTAGAAACAAGCAAAATAATATAAGGAAAAAGCACAAAGAAAAAGTTAGATACAACCTGATACCCTATTAGGGTGGTGACAGCAGTCCAAATGAAGTGATCCAGTGGAAGCGATGATCCGATGGAAGGTCCAGTCTCCAGCTGAAAGTCCATGGTGGCTCTTGTCCTCTGGTTACCCAGTAGACAGGGCTTCCCTTAGGCAGTTCTAAGGGTAGGTTATATCCAGGTGGGAATGCCTGGCTCCTCCCTCCCGGGTGGAGCATCTCCCAATAGGATAAGTCCATGAGTCATGCGGTGGTTTCTTGACGGCCCATCCTCTGTTATCAGGGGTGTGTTGTTAGCAGGCNTTTTATATACCCTTTTATATAGCTGTTATGTATCCTCAGTGATTTTAACATGCATACTTGTGACTCCTTAATCCCAATTACTTAGCATAGTCCTAATATTCTGTTTAACCAGGAGACTGTATTGGTTTGAAAACAAACCAGTGAGAGGTCACAAGTCAAGATTGAAATTAATAGAAAAAATTAGAAACAAGCAAAATAATATAAGGAAAAAGCACAAAGAAAAAGTTAGATACAACCTGATACCCTATTAGGGTGGTGACAGCAGTCCAAATGAAGTGATCCAGTGGAAGCGATGATCCGATGGAAGGTCCAGTCTCCAGCTGAAAGTCCATGGTGGCTCTTGTCCTCTGGTTACCCAGTAGACAGGGCTTCCCTTAGGCAGTTCTAAGGGTAGGTTATATCCAGGTGGGAATGCCTGGCTCCTCCCTCCCGGGTGGAGCATCTCACAATAGGATAAGTCCATGAGTCATGTGGTGGTTTCTTGACGGCCCATCCTCTGTTATCAGGGGTGTGTTGTTAGCAGGCGATAATAGCTAATGGCCCACAGCTGGTGGTAATAGAATACTTAAATACATCTATTGTAACCTAGGACAGAGACCAAACATCTTGGAGGGCTCGCAGTTGGAGGCCAGAAAGCCCTATGCTATCCTGAGAAACCAAGGTCCTTTCTAGAACACATCTTGTAAACTAAGATAGGCCCATCCAGGGGGAATTCCTTGGGATGGGGGGATATCACGCTATCCATTCAAGCCTCTCATTGGGGAATCCTTGATAGATATGCTAACTTGCAAGGTCTATAAATTGTATACACAATCTATTGTGGGTGTGCATTTCGGCGCATTGCACCGTGGCAAAGTGGTGCACCTTAAGTATCCTTATTAAATACCAAGGTAAAAACCCCTTTTCCCTTACACGTCTGGGTCTTAATTTTAAGACCACAGAAAGGCAACCCTGCATCTGAGGTCTAGAATTCACAGAAGTTACTCAAGAGTTTTAGAGTGGCTTCAGTGGGGCAAAAATTAGTTTTACAGCACATTTGAAATGTAACTGTCTTCTATTGCACGTTGGTAGCAGGAGCATTTATAAGGAAGCATGTGCATTGTCGTTGCAGTTGTCTTGAATAGCTCATGTCCAGATTAAAGCCATTCAGCTGGTGATGACGCACAGTTTTCATTTGCACACTGAGGACTGAGTTATTTTAGAACCACAGAATCATTTAGATTAGAAAAGCCCTTTAAGACTGTTGAGTCCAACCATTAACCCAGCACTGCCAAGTCCACTGCTGAGCCTTGTCCCCAGTGCTGCATTTTTTACTACAATCTTACTGCAGTTTAAGTTGCTTGTCCTCTATAACAATATTGGATGTTTTGAGGGTTTTTTATACAGGTAAAAGAGTTTCCACACCCTGTTGATCTCAGTGGGATTTGATTTCAGTCCATACTGAGCTAAAAGTTCTTCTGAAGTGCTGTGTAACTGCCCTCATTATATTGTCCTTATTTTGGTCAACAGTAATAAGCATAGTGTTACAGATGCTGTTGAGGCACCTTGAAACCAAATTTGCTTCCTGTAGGCCTGCATTGGCAATATACCTTTCCAAATTTGTATCTGTTTTTGTTTAGCCATCTGGCTCATCCTGTAAATGAAATATGTAACAATGAGGAAAGCATTTATAGCTTATCTACTGCTGTTACTATTAATTTGAAATTCTTGTAAACTTAGTAATGTTTTAATTCACTGTCACTTTATCAAATCACTCTGTTCTTGTCGCAGGAGAACTAGAAAGGTTTCACTGAGTCAGACCATGAATCTGTCACGGTTTGACAGGATCTCACAAACTCCTGTGTCTGCTCTCAAGGAGTGGCAAAGAACAAATACTTGGAGAAAAGAATGAGCAGAGGAGAAGCATGCAGTAATATTTTTCTTTTTTCTCTTTGTTTGCTTTTCTTAATCTCCACAGCACTGAGCTGATTTTTTTTCACACGTACACATAACTCCAAGCTCTTGTTTCTGAGTTGTAATAGCTAAATTACAGCTTATCAATGTGTAAGTAAAGTCAGGAATGTTTTTTCAATGCATGTTAATTTGCATTTGTCAGCATAGCATTTCTTTTGCCATTTCATCACCTAAGCGGTCAATTATTGTGACATCCTGGCACAGCTGTTTGCAGTGGGATTTGTTTGTGAACTGTTTCAAATAGCTTTGCCTGGACACAAGTCCCCGCCACAGGGCAGGGTTGGTGGTGGGCGTACAGATGCTCTCTCCATGGCAGTCTCTGTGAGGCCTTAGGGGGGAGGTGACAGTGGTGTGACATTAATTTTAAGGTTGTAGCTCTTCAGAATGTTTATGTGAGGGCTGAGCTGCATGTGGCAGTGTTAGAAATGCTTTTCACCTTTTGTCAAGCTTCCTTTCCTTGCCTTCATTTCTTGGCTTAAGTTTTGAGGCAGCTCATTGGAGCTTTCTTACGGCATTAGAGATGGCTTGCTGGCTCTTCAAAGTCTTTATCGTTTGACATGCCCATCTGAAATGGCAGCTGGCTTAGTCTCATTTCACTTTTATAGGAAACATGTTTACAGTCAGAAAAAATAAACCTGCAAGATGTTGATGGTGCATTGGTATGGATAAGGCTTCTGACACAAGACACCCTTTTGCAAGGTGATGGTCCAAATCTGGCAGATTTTGTAATTTACACCTTCTTCCGGAAATTATGCTCCCAGTCATACTGCTGCTGGCTCTGAATGACCAGACTGCCTTTTCTTCTCATATCATTGCTTGTGCTGTTATTGCTGTCTGTGCTTTTTTCATAATTGATCCTTTCTCACTGGATTGCCAGAGAAGTTCCTCAGCACATCCTTTTTCCGTGGCCCTGGCTAAGGCATCTTTGGTGAGCTGCCTATAGCAATCAGGCTGTGAATTTTGGTAGTAGGAAACTGAACTAAACTGCTGCCAGCTTTTTTAGATAGATACTGATGAGAGATATTGGGATGCTTGGCTCTGAGTGGGGAGTGCAAGTAAACAAATGAGTGCTAGTGTGAAACAGTAAGGGAGTTTTGCTTAACATATACTTCTTTGTCTTTCATTTATGTCTTAAGACCGTTACTGTCAGAAGATTATTTGTCTCCTCAGAAAAAATGCACCATTTGTGGTGGTGTATTTTTGGGGAAAAAAATGGAACTACCCATTTTGGGCAGCATCATTAATTTGGATTGGGGGCATTTTGTGGGGGAAGAGCTGGTTTTGGCTGCTTATTGTTGTGGTTTCTTGTTTTGTTGGTTTTGGTTTTTTAATTAATTTTAAATATGTTGCATTAGATGGTACAGATGTGTAAATCTTCTGCCAAGATATGTCTCTTTTTTTGATCAGTGTGTGCCTGGGAAGAAGCAGCACTTTCCTACCCGCTTCAAGAAAATTCTGTTAGTGTGATGGGGACTGTGAGAAGTGTTTCTGTTTTTAATTATTTTATTATGTGCCTTCCAAATAAACTTTCTCATAAAGGAGTATTGTACAGAGGGAGTTAGAAAAGCTCATTGATAGTGACAGGATATAAAATACAAACCAGTAAGAAAGGATGTGACTGAGTTATGGGACTGCATATAACTGATGATATCTTGCTCTTAAACAACTATTTTAAATAAAAAACAGAGTCCTGTCCTCATTCTTCTCTGGCTAAGTGATGCTTCAAAACACTGTCAAGGTGTCTAAGATTTTATATGTTCCAAGGTTGATAAAGAAATACAGAGAAAGGTTTAACAGGGGACTTATTTGAAAGAAAAAAACTTAAATGAATACTTTAGTCATTTAAGAGACTACCATGGGACAGCTTATTTTCTCAATAATTATTACACTTAATATTTTTTGATGATTTGTATTTTTCCACAGAACACAATTAAAATGTTGGCTTTTAAGTAATAGTTTTAATAATTTCTCTGGCTTTATTCATGTTACTGGGAACTTTCAATAAAGATTTTTTTAATCAGTAGCGGTTCCATTTCTTGATAATTAAATGCAAGTTTCATAATCTTACCACTTTTAATTTGTCCCCGAATGATGCAAGACAATTGGGAGGTTGGTGTAATGCTCAAAGTCGAGGACACACTGTTTTAAATCTGAATGTTGGAAATCTTGCAAAACCAGTGTTGGGGCATCTTTCTAAAATGCATCTAAATCCATGCATACTATGGGAAAGTGGTAGAAGGTTTTGAAGTAGAAACAGGTTGTGACAAAGCACTTGGCAGGAATATGGGTTTTTTGAAGATGCATTCAAATCTCAAAGGCTGATCTCACAGGCTGGGAAGAGCTTTTCTTTATTTCTGAGTGACTTTTGAAGGACCACAGGAAGATACAGCAGTTTAACTGCCTTATTAATTGCACTTTACTGCTGCTTTACCCACTGGAAGTAGGGTAGCCAGAAGTGTCTTGCTATTTTGGCATTACAGGTTCCCATTTCACTGGAGTTGGGTGTTAACAGCTAATATTTTGATCCAGCTGAAAGCTTTGGAAGTGTAAACTGCATGGTGATTCTAGTGATGGATAGATTGCAATTCTGTTTTGAAAGATTTGGGAGGGCGTAGGTTTATGCAAGCCTCTTTTTTTTTTTTTTTTTTTTTTTTAAATCAACTATTTTGAGGTCTAATTCAGTTTTTGGAAGGAAAAAAAATGATGATTGAAAATGTCATGCAAGTTCATTGAGGTGTCTTAGTGAAAAAATGTAGAGAATGAAAGTCATTGTCAAGCAGAGTAAGAAAGACAAGGAAAATGCTATAGGGTACAATTTCATTAATAAATGTCAGAGAAAAAATAAGCTTTACTAATGTATTGGTTTGAAAACAAACCAGTGGGAGGTCACAAGTCAAGATTGAAATTAATAGAAAAAAATTAGAAACAAGCAAAATAATATAAGGAAAAAGCACAAAGAAAAAGTTAGATACAACCTGATACCCTATTAGGGTGGTGACAGCAGTCCAAATGAAGTGATCCAGTGGAAGCGATGATCCGATGGAAGGTCCAGTCTCCAGCTGAAAGTCCATGGTGGCTCTTGTCCTCTGGTTACCCAGTAGACAGGGCTTCCCTTAGGCAGTTCTAAGGGTAGGTTATATCCAGGTGGGAATGCCTGGCTCCTCCCTCCCGGGTGGAGCATCTCACAATAGGATAAGCCCATGAGTCATGTGGTGGTTTCTTGATGGCCCATCCTCTGTTATCAGGGGTGGGTCGTTAGCAGGTGATAACAGCTAATGGCCCACAGCTGGTGGTAATAGAATACTTAAATATATCTATTTTTAACCTAGGACAACTAATAATGAGAAAGCCCATATGGATGTGCTTGTCTTGTTCAAATGTGCAAGAGAAAGGAGTCAGCACTCTCTCCCATTTCTGTTCAGAAATGTCATTGGGCTTATTATACCTTGCAGTATTCAGGCAAACATTGCAGTTACATCATCAAAGATTTTAAATTCTTTAGCCTCCAGAGGAGACCACCCCTCCGATTCATTCTCATAACTCCCATCTAAACCTTGAATTGATGTAAATAATGTCTCTTAATCAATATTAAGAAAATTCAAGCTTTACTGAAATCTTTAACAAGAAGGCTAAGTCATGTAAATTTATTTTTGAACTGTCCTGTGACAGGGAGTTCCACAGTTCTATCTTACGTTATTGGTAAGCGTGTCAGTGGCAATATGAAAAAAGGGAAAATAAAGTCATAATTTGTTTTTCTCTATATTAATCGTACGCTCTGTAGTTCAATCTTCTTTCTTGTTATGCATCTTCCTTCCAACATATGAATGCACCAATGGTTTAAATCAGTGTAAAATGAGCCAGCTGGGACACCAAAAGCAGAGCAGCCATACCATACAGGCATTGGCACAGCTGGCTTTGCTCTGCCTCATTGCACGTAACCCTGTGTTATGTAGATGCAGCCTCAAGTAAATGATCCTAGTGTTTTCAGTCTCTTTTCATGAGGGGTTTTCTGGGCAGTTCAGGAGTCTTTGAACCCTCTCTAATTCTACAAAATACTTTTGGTGGTACTTGGTGTTCTCATAACCTCTCAAATCATCCATGCTGACACCTGTCTACTGAATGTCCCACTGTTTCCAGAGCTTTTCTGATGGCAGTGATTCAACTTAACAGTTTTGCAATATCAAAAGACATAGCAACTGTGATGAAATATTTGTTATCTTTAACTCTGGGTTAACTTGATTTTATTATTGTCAGTCCATATAATTTAATGGAATGCTTAATGTGGTCTAACATTCTTAGATGGTTTGTTCCTGTACGTTGTTCCCCTTCCTTAAGGCTAAATGTTCTTGCTTTCCTATTCTGCCATGTACAAAGAATTGGTTGAAAAAGCTCATACTCTCCTGTGTTGGGAGGTCAGTATGCACTCACATGAAAATCTGCAAGGGAGGACTGGAAACAAAGGAAAGCTCTTCTTTCAAACTAGATTTTTTTGTAACATTTAGAGAAATTTGAAATACAGAGCAAGCTTTTGTCAGTTTGCTTTATTTCTAGAATGAAAGCTTCCCAATGAGGGAGAGGTGAAACTATGATTTAATTGAGCACAGAACTGCCAAAGCAAAGCTGTTTCAAAAATACCATCCTGTCGGTGCTGAGAAAGCTTTAGCTAGGAAAATCTTAGCTTTCTAGTATTCTGTGAGAACTACTTCTTATAGTCTAAACAGTGTTATATAAAACAGTGTTTTATAAATTCTCTGCACCTGCAAACTGTTTTTCTCTGATAGGGAATATTTCTGTTAGGAAAACAACTTTCTGCTACGAGCTAGATTTTTGAGTCTGCCTCCTGGGAGGTGGCTAACACATAGAGCTAATAGCTATGTGACGTAGCACATTTCCGATCTACCTTATAAAAACTCTTCTGAAACTCAATGAAGACATGGATTCTCCTTTTTCGCTTTGGAGCATTGTGGTTCTTTTCTGTGTATCGCGACACCATCCCACTTAATTTTATAGTGATTTTATAGTGGTTGCATATGTTGTTGTGCTCTCTTGTCCTTTAAAAATCATAGCACACATTAACTTTCTCTTTAGTTCTGTATTTAAATGTACTTAAAATGTAATGGTCATGTTTTTGACTCGGGAAAAGATATAGCAAGAGTAACCAAGTAGATGTTTCACATATTTACATCTTTTGTGTGTAGGCATTACAATATGTTGACTGTTACTTAGTAAATACCGTGTTGTTTTAGAGTTATGGTACTACAGTTAAATTATCAGGCAGCCTTTTTTATGGCAATGCAGAGAATATTTGTGTCAGAGTGTTTCAGTATTCTAAATACTTTGTAAGTGAGGCAAATAAGGTTTTTTTAAATGCTGCAAGGCATATTCCAAGAACAAATATATGTTATGGATTTTCCTATCAGAACCGTTAAAAATGTAAAATAACAGTGTAAAATGTCAATACATAGGTTTAAAGCATTGTTCCTTTGAAGTTGTGTGCAGTACAAACAGATAGTTGGGAAGAATTACCCTTCTAATGATGATTTGTGGCCACTTAACAATATGATAAACACCAGAGTTGCACTGGCATGATGTTACTGATAATGCACATTAGAAGGGATAGGTCATTTGCTCCATTAGTTACACCAGCACCACACAGCTGAGATGACAGAATAGGACAGAATGATTGGTTGGTGTGACACAGGAGAACTTCTGAAGAAGCCGAGGCAATTTAGAGGAATTGCAGGGGAGAGGCTTCCTGGGAGTGGGCCAAACCACCAAAGTTTCCATATGTTTTACATCTTTTCTCCTTCCTTTCTCCAACCATTTTTAAGCCTGCTTCAATTTCTCTTCTCTCCTTTGAACAACTGTTTCCTGTTAAGTTTACTGTAGAGGTTAGTGATTCTGAAATGCTGTAAGCCAGGAGAAAACTTTTGTTATCTCTCAGTTCTATTTCCGATTCTCACGGTGGCAAATGACCTAGGTAATCTGCAGGGGAAAAGCAATGGGACCTGAGAAGAAATTTCTTCATAGATACTGCATAATCTAGGTCATGTTTTCTTCTCTGGTGTCAGAAATAAATGGAGCAAGAATATCAGGAGCCTGAGGGTGAGGTTCCTGTATGTCTCCTGTGCCAAACCTTTGTTCAAAGTCTTGCTTGAACCAAATCAAGTGTCTAAAAGTTTGCAGTACTTTTGAGAAGTGAGGAATGACTTAGACTGTTGGGGAAGTTCCCTCTAATATTTTATATCCATTAACTCATAAATAACAGCTTAGATTCATAGTGGTTTGCTGTAGGTTTAACTGGTAACTGTTGCACAGGGATATATCTGGACATGAACCAAGCCATGTCATGGTTGTGTGTCTGCTTTCCAGCACATTTGATGAATCTGGACATGCTATGGGTAAATTCTTAGTGGGCAAATATGTTCTTTTCTTCTCTGTTATTTGGATGGAGGGAAGGAAGAGGAAGAAAGGAAGTGTCTTCCTATCTGATGCATATAAATATAAACACAGTAAGCAAAATTAGGTGATTAGAGACATAAAATTAAATATTACTCACTACCAATCTAGAAAACATGAATGTCTGCACTGCTGAATTTCCTTTTCCCTAAGGGTTAAAAATAATAAAAATCCTTCCAAAAAGAACTCCAAACAAACAGAGAAACAATCAAAAAATCTACCTCACAACCAGATTTCTGAATTGAATGTGAAACTATCAAAACACGGGTGGGATCAAGGCAAAATATAGATTTTCTTCTTTTTTCACATGTTCCTGGTGGCATGTTTTTCCTCTCTTAAGTCAGATAGTGCATGATTTTCAGTCAGTGACTTCTTCCCGGCAAAGAAGGATTAAGAAAAAGAGGCTTGGAGGTACAAGGTAGCATAAATTAACTTCGGTTATCACATCATACCTGCCTGTGCACTACACCATTGCTTCCCTGAGAAAAATCACTTGATTTAATTTGTCACTTTTGTTCTTAAGAGTTTTGTACAGCTTCTGTTAATAGTTTCAAAAAGCTTACCGAATCAAAATATCGTTCAGTGGAAAACTTAATTACTTATCACTGAAAAATGTCATTTTTCTACTCCCAATTGTTTCAGTACTGAAGAAGTTGAACTCAAAGATTTTTTAATTGTATTTTTTTAGGAAAAGTGTGTTTTGACTGTTCATGCAAAGGTGGTTGAATCAATTTCTTCCAAGTACCTAAAAAAATTCATCTTAAGACGTAGTCTGAGAGATGGAAATTTGAGACCGTATTGATACTGAAATAGTCTTTAATAGAAATGTTGTGATTTTAGACTATCCTAAAGCTACTGCTCTGCATGCTCCATCCACAATAAAAATCGGATAGAATTTGTGTAATATTAATTCATAAAGTTCAATTTAGCAAGAGCATAGGTTGGTGAAGACGTATTAACCTAAGTAACTTGCTGAATCAGGGACTCAAACATGAAGTAGAATGAACTCTTTTTACTTAAATGGTTAAAAATGAGCAAGGGAAGTAGGTGATGTAGGGTAAACTTTTAAACTCAAAATTGTAATGTTCTTTTTCCCTTTCCCCATTCTGCCAGTTACAGCCTGGTATGAGACTGCCAGTATCTCTTTGGCACAGTGGTTCTGTGGGTCATACAGATTCTACTTGTTCAAATTTTCTGAATGTTACACCCATTTTTCTAGTTAATGGGTTTTTGCTGTCACTAATATACCTTATGTATCCTATAGTGACATTGGCAGTATGAAGGGAACCTCCATCTCTAAAGTTGGAATTCCACTGTTGCAGGTAGATTTTACATCCTACATCTCTTTAATCACTAGAAAAATAAAAGACTCCTTTTTGTCAAGTTGGTTTTGGTTTTGTATATTTGGTTGTTGCTGCTGTTGTTGGAGTTTTTTGGTTTCGGGTTTGGGTTTTTTTGGTTGGTTTCCTCCAATGTGCAGGAGAGGTTTCCACTCTATGGTGTTTATGTTTAGGACCAGGAGCCTACAACACTTATCCCCACCTTTAGAGATCCTCTTTAGGAGAGGTCTGCCATCACAGGCAGGACATTGCTTGCTTGTTCTCAGTTGGACCATTTCTCTGTAGAACTGAAAGAAGTGTTCCTTTAGGAATAAAAGGGAGGCTTGTGTTCTGGTGCGGGCAGATGCTTCCAAGAGTGAGAACTGCAAGCTTCAGCTCTGTTACCTGATGGATTATGGTATCAGTGCATTTATGAAATGAGTTAGTATATTCTATATGTTTTATGAAATGAGTTACATGAGTTCCATGTGGTTTCAGTACTGAATTAGCACCTCAGTGCCGATGTTACTGTAACATCCATTTGAAATGAGAGCTCTTTTAGTCAACCTGCCTGTTGTTTGTATTTGTAGGTTTGTCTCCACAAGAGCACCTTTTCAGAGTTGAGACAGAAAATACAAATATTATGGTCTGCTAGTAACAAAAATGCCTTGCAACTCTTCAGAGCAGCCTTACCTTGCTGATACTTCACTAAATCTATCTCAGTGTCACTTGCAGATGTTTTGGGGTTGGTATTTCAGGCAGTCTTCCAGCCTCTGGTGTTCAGCATCTTCTCTGTCATACTTCAGTTTCTTCCTAATTTTATTTCTCTTTTCAACAACCTTTGACCTTTTAATGCCTGAGAGATGTTAAATATTGCGGTGCCTCTCAGCCCCGCCTCGGGATAGCTCGATGTCGTCCTGGGGCTGGGAGCGCTGCTTATTCAGGGGGTTTGAGCAATCCAGCAAAAAACAGCTTTCTCAGTCCTGCGCACCGGGGCCGGTGACCCAAGCAATATGGGTTCGCTGGGACCTCTCGTGCCAAGCAGGTGTCACAGTAGCGCTGCCCCAAGCTTAGCAGCCTGCCCTCAGGGGGTGCAGACAGTGACTCTCTGAGCGTACACAGTCCGAAGCACAAGAAAGGGAGGTGGGAGACTTCTGGCGGGGGGGTAGAGGGTGTATTAACCTCCGAAGAGAACCAGAAAAGTCCCTCAAAATCCCAGAAATCCCCCTCCACCACACGGAACACTGCCTTTTAAGGAGCAGAAAAATAGGGAGGAGACAACACTAACATCCAATGAAAGTACATGGGCAGGGAGGGACAAGAGAACAATATCCAATCATTGCTAACTAATAGTGATAGTCTTAATAATTAACTAATGAACCGTCGAGTAACACAGAGCCTTCTGGAAAGGGAGGCTGGGTATACATCTTTCTCTGCCCCCAGAGACACCCACAGGGTGATCCTACACCTCTAACTCTTCCTCCTGGGCGTCCTCGGACCCCGTGTCACTCCGCCACTGGATGGCCAGTGCCTGAATGACAGATGGAGCCTGAGTTTCCTTGGGGGGAGGCACTACCACAAAATATAATTTTCATTACTAAAATACAGCCAAGCAGTTACATCTCTGTTTTTGTCCCTTGCTCTAGATTCAGTCCTAAGACTTGCTTAACTGCATCAGACTTGATGTCACTCCATCCTCGGCCCTAACAGTTGTGAGTCTGGGTGCTTCAGAGAGGCAGTTATAGTACTGAACTACTGAAAAACAGGCAAAAGCCATTCCTAATGATTTGGGAGATCATGTTGAAAATACTTACGCTTACTTACTTTTTATTCTTAAATAAAGGAGCAGGGCCAATGTATAGACAACTGAGCAGCTGATCTCTGACAAATTCCTAACAAATCTACTAACAATTTGTCAAACTTCTCTGACAACAATTTTTATCTCTGAGTTTGGGATATTACTTGTTTTTCCTCTAATTTTGAAGGTTGGTTAATTAAAACACTTCAATAGTGAAATGTGAATAATTTAACTGCTTGAGGGACCAGTTTTGCAAATAATTTTTAGGCCTGGAGTTGAACAAAAGTCTTTTTGTGACCAAAGAAATGTTTTTTCCCCAAACAAAGCAAGATGTAGAAACCTGCTTTAGGTCAGCAAGAGCCTCATAAGACAGGGTACTCTCCTCAGATGTGGGAAATGGATGCTTCTCTAGTGCCACAGCTTTCCTCTAAACCTCAGGTGATTTTGTCAGCGTCTTCCTCTTTTTGTCAGCTTCTCCTGATGTCCCTGTTTTACTTATTTCAGATAGTTAAATAGTCTTTCAGCTGAATAGTTCATGTGAAGAGACTGATGATTTTTTTTTCAGCAATTTGTAGACCCAGGTTCCCTGTAACAGTCTGTCCGGTCATCTCCAAGTTGGCTGTATAAACTGGAGAAGCTTCAACAGGACAGACTGAATGAGGGACACCAACTCCTCAATCTGTTGGGTAGGGAAATGCTCTTGATATATGAGGAAAAAGGAATTTAACTGTTTTCATCACCTTATATCATATGTGTTCTGTCATACTGAGGGAACGTTGTGAGAAGGGACTATGTGAGAAATAGCTATGGGTTCTCACCAGGTTTTTAGAGAGCCCTTCCCTTGTGTTATTTGATTTTTGTATCTGAAGCTTCTAGTCAGTCACAGCAGAAAGCTTTATTTTCTGTGTGACCGAAGAGGAAGAAACACATATGTGTTGGGAAGAGATGTCAAATAGGTCACCTCTGAAATTGGTCTGTTTCAGTAAATGACCTTATTGATCTGTTGTGTTCTGCCCATAAAGCAGAACAGCCCTTTCCAGCCTGTTGCTTGCAAAAAGTCTATTTCGTTAGCAAAGTTTGATACAATGTGATTGCCTGCTCCACAACAGCTTCTTTTGTCTGCTGAGTTCAATACAGTGTCAATGTATAAGGTTTTTTTGTTAGATATTGAGTCACTCCTCAATATGGGTTTAACTGAAGACTATTGCTTATTAATGGCACTGTTTTGCTCTCTCACTGGAAGTTAGATTCAAGATGCTAGAAAGCAGTATTCACTTTCTCTGGTACTTATTTAGAGTTTTCCTTTGGGCTGAAAAAGCAAGGTTTGTAAGAAGAAAGAGTGTATTCCATACAATTAATCAAATCAGTCTCTAAGGAATGTTAATGAGTCTAATTACTAAAAATTATGTGATGCCTAATTGTTTTAATAATTTGGGAGGAGCTGGTGTTTTATCTTGACTGCAGTAAGCAGTTTTGGTGACATTTAAAAAACCCTTTTCTTCAGGGAAAGAGTGAATCTAATTTTGGTTTATGCTTTCATTTGCTTTTGGTTCCAGGCAAATATTTTCAGATTAATGTCAAAAAATTAAGGTAGGATTCTGTAATGGTTATCACAGAATATTAATTCCCTAAATTATTATTGTACACAGTGAAGATTAGATAAGCTTTGGTAAAGGGCAGATGTCTTAGCATCTGGTGCTTTTTTTTATGATATAGCCGAGAACCTTTGTTCTGATCCTTTCAAATCACATGGAGAAAATATTGAATCTAGGTTAGAGTCAGGCAAATAGTTATGACCTTCATTTGAGGCATTAAACCTTTGTTTTGGAACCAAGATTTTGTTGGGCTGAAGTGTTATAGTTCAAATTTAGAATGATGGTCGTGCTGAAGTTAGGAATAAGCTAAAGCAAGTACACGAATACCCTTTCATTTTGACGTAACTCATGTAATGATACCCAAGATGGCAATTCACAAACTTTTTGGAGGAAATGGACACTTTCCGGGTCTCAGCATTTGAGGCAAAGCATCATCATTCTTCTCTGTGGAACGTTTTAGAGCTGACATGGCCATGTCATCAGTTAACCTGATTTGGTGGTTCAGCTGCAAGTTGCTGGCTCTGCCTCACTGACTGTCGGCCAGGACTGCCACAGCACATTGCGGGAGCTCTGGGGTTGGAGGGAGTTCTTACATGGTGTTCTTTAAAAATGAAGATGTAGCTGTTGTGGTGTGTATTCACCTGCTGCTCTCTGCCAGTGTATTTGTCACCTCATAGCCTCAGTTTCACTGGGTTTCTTTGATCCACTTCATTTGTGAAATCACTTACTATAACTCAGAGATGGAATTTGTGATTATACATTTTTTTTTAGTTCTCTCTTATTTGATGCCCTAAGAAATGATGCTTATAATAGTTGAGAACTATTTAACCATTGCACGCCTGCAGTTAGCATTTCACAAATGATATGTAATTTTACTTTTCCCTCTCACTTAGTTGGTCTTAGGCTGGCTGTTTCATTTCATGTTATTCCACGTACAGGAACAACTTTGCTGATGCTCCTGCACCCATTTATGAGGCCAAGCATCTTTTCCTTTGTCTTCACTTACTCTATATCTTGGTTCTGAACTTAACACCATGAATCAGATGCATAATTGTATCTCATTACTTAAATCACTAATCTCTGTTAGCTACAAAGCCAGGGCACTTTTTTTTTTTTTTTTGCCATGACAAGGCCTTTTATTATTAGCCATTTTCTAATGAGACAAATCCTGTCCAAATAACCTGAAAAAGAAGTGAGCTAAAATTTGCCTAAGGAGTACCCATAAGTTCAGCTGTGCTAATACTGTGGGTGGACATGGATGCTATTAAAACAGAACATTGCAGAGGTCAAATTTGTTACAGATCTTCCTTACCCATTTTGAGAAATTCTCTGCCAAAGGTTGCTATAACTTTTCTTCTTTTCTTTTTCAATCATGAAGCTTAGTGTTATTCCAGAATTAGCAAAGGCTGCATTTTCTCTCTTCCTTTAGCCTTTTCAGGCTGAAAGGATTTCTATGTATCCCTCCATCATTATGTGTGATATATGAATATGAATGTTCTATATAACATGAAAGAGATTGTGTCTGATGGATTTTTTTTTTTAAAACAGTGTTTTACTAATATGCCATTCTGAAAAATGAAAGGTAACTGCTGAAGTATTAAAATACTATTACTTAAAAAAGAATATAGTTTAACACAGTGCTACAAAAGATAAGGATTTTAAGCTATCACATCACTATGTTATGATAGGATAAACTGGGTCAGAAAAAGAATCACAGAATGGTTTCAGTGGGAAGGGACCTTAAAGATCATCTAGTTCCAACCCCCCTGCCGTGGGCAGAGACACCTGTCAGTAGATCAGGTTGCTCAAAGCAACCTGGCTTTGAATGCTTCCAGGGATGGGGAAATACCAGTTCATCTGTGTTACAAAACTTCTTCTGGAATGGCTGGTGTAGACACACACACGCATCATTTCTGCGCAGTTGTGGCAGTCCCAACCACAGCCAGCATACTTCCTCTCTTATTCTGGCAGTAGTTTTCTCAGGAAAGACTTTCTTCCAGAGTTTTAGAAATGTCCAACTCCCATTAATATCTAAGCAGTGTGTTACAGACATGAAACACTTACCTTGAAGAGTTGCATGTGCTGTACTACATTTAGTCCAGGACTATTTGTTTGACTGTTTGTGGTGGTGGTGGTGAAAGCAAAAATACAGGTATTTTTATGACAGTGCCAATTCCTTTGAAATGAGATTAGTAGGTATATGTACATCTGTGTGTGAGAGAAGTGTTTATGGGAATGGGGGAATATGAGGTGCTGGGGAAGTTTCACTTTACAGATGTCATAGCACCATGTCCTTGTTTTCCATTAGGTTTAGCTGTGGCTGTAATAGTGAGAATAAATTGCATTTATACTTTGTGCTTGACATGTATCCATCATGTGCTTTAACTGTGCTTGATGTAAGCACAGTTAGTTAACTTTTGAGTAATTGTTTTAGTCAAACTGTTGTAGACACTAGAGATGGCCAGAAAGCTGCTTAAAACCACAAAATAATATACCTGGAATGGGGGAAAAACCTACATTCACAGTTTTGTATATGCATGCATGAATATATACTGTTACTGGAAGTTAATTTACCTTGGATCAGTATTAATTTATATCAGTAATAATTTTAGTCAAGGATCTGGCTGAAGGTTTCCAAGTATGTTAAATTCACTAAAGTCAAGAGCAATTCTACCCTGACTTTGGAACAAATGGATTGAGTGGTGCTCAGAAGTTACTGAAAGATCCTTCTCTTAGTGTTTTTATGGTCAATGGGGAATGTGGTGTTTTTTGGAAATTCCCATATGGCTGAAGTAATGCTCCCTTCCATGTTGCAGCTGGACACCCAGCTCTGCAATGTTTCTTGTAGGGCCTTACGTGCTTTGTTGTGTGCTCTGTGGAGATCTAAAGAAAAGTCTTCCCTTTCCTCACCCTAACTTCAGGCCATGGAGGAATCACAATAGGAAGACAGCAGGGTCCATAACAGAGACAAATGGATTTGCTGAAATCTCAAAATGGACTTCAACCAATCTGAGTTTTAATCTGCTGGAGTGTGGGAAGGAAATCCATACTTCATTTTAGACTTGGTTGGTGGTTTGAGCTTTTTATTATCTAAGAGGGGGCTGGTTTCTGCCATTCCTGATGTCAGGCTCACCTACATGAATATAGTAAAGCTATAGTAACTGAACTGCCGTGGAGAGAGACACAAATATGAATGGGCTGGTATAGCACTGTATCGCAATGATAAATTTGTGGTTGTGTCTTATTGTATACTACCATGCTAAATGCACTTGACGATCCCAGCTCTGGCCAGTGGATAAACTGCCTCAAACACCTGAACAAAATTGGTGGGTTTCTGTGTTCCTTAGAGGTTTATGCTATGAGCCGTTCCAAAAATGGAATTATTTTTCTACTTTATAAAAAATATCTACAGATCATTATTGAGGTCAATGGCTTGAATGTTTGAAAAACTAACTGCAGGCTTATTTAAACAATCTATTTCTTTAAAGGACAATTAAGTTAGTTATTTCTAAAATATTTATGTAACTGTCACTAATGAAATTGGATGATTATAAAAGGGAATTCAGGGACTGAACACAAATTTGAAGAAAAGACTATGTTTGTTGTTAACATAGACATAAGAAATAAGCGAGTAAAAGCCTTGCATTCCCCTCAATCCCCAATATATTATAACCGTAAGATTCATGGTGTCATCTAGAAGCAGTTCTGGCACTTCTGCTCAATCAATGAATATACTGCTGTCACTTTGTTCACTTGAACATGTCCAAGAGTTGAGTTAGTATGCAGAATAAAATCATTTTTGTCTGTGAGGCAGCAGAAAATGGAGATGATTTTTCACATTAGTGCATTTGTGTGCTCCCTGGTGGTAATCTGGGAGTTAGGGATTACATAAAAACCTGATTCCTTAGTGCTGTCCTGTCTTTCTTTTCTAAAATAAGGCTGTTTGAGTTTTATTTTTTAAAGTGAAGGGAAAAAAATCACCTCACTATAGCAGAGAGTGGTGCTGACCCAGCACAGCAGTGTGGTTCATTAACAGAGGCTCAAAGCACTCCCTTTTTCATATCAGTTTTCAGTAATATATGGGGATCTGTAAAAGCAGATAAGGTTTATTATTTAATAAGACCTTATTCTTTCCAGTGGCATATAAAAGATATTTGACAAAGTCTTGTTCTGTGTTGACATTTTTCCTGCATGCATAACTAGCAAACTGAAGTTTTAAATGCATGGAGTAACTTCTTGATATAAAGAATTGTTTGGTGGGGAGGGTGACAATGTTTCTGTGACCACGGATTTTTTCTCTATGAAATCTTCCTGTATTTTGAATTATAATTAGTTATTAATGAGCCACATGCAGACTAAAATTAATGTGATCTTTTGTAGACTGCAGTGCCGTGTTCTCTATAATTCATGAATATTTTTCACATAATCACAGAAGACCTGAGTTTGGACAGGGCCTCTGAAGATGTGGAGATTTTTTCTACTTCCTCTAGTCAAAGCATGGCCACTGGGAGCAGGTTGCTCAGCACAATGTTTCTTTTGGTATATGGATATCTTGAAAAATGGGCACCCTGTGACTTTGCTGGCCAAATTGTTTGGTGTTTGACCAGCCTCTCAGTAAGTGTTGTTATAGTGGGTAACCAGTGAATTTTTAATGCAAAGTTTACATTTTTAGGAAGTGTTAATTTAACAGATGACATGGATTTATTAAACAAAAAGAAAGGAGTTTATAAATAACTCTTCAGAGAGAGTAACATCTCCACTTTACTAATTTACTCAAAGGTACCTCCAGCTGAAATCAGTAAAAATCCTACTGTCAGCTTTGGTGGGTGCTTGGGTAAGATGAAAAGACTTAAGCTTGTGAAGGTAACTGTGTCACTGTAGTCTTTTGAGGACATGAATCAGGACATCTACTTCAGCAAGGTGTCATTTAATTTCAAGTGTGGGTTTTTTCCTCTCAACTGAGGAGGCTGATTCAGTTTATTTGTCAAAGTTGCGTTGAAAGGAGAAAACATCAAATGAGTTTTCCCTGAGAAGCTTCCATTTCATTTGAGCAATCCACATTTTCCTTTTCAAGTCTGCATCAGTGTGTTACAGATACTGTTTTGGATGGAATGATCACTGACAAGTATTTTGTCATGAGATGAGTTAACTGATTTTTGCTGCAAAGCTTATGAGAACTGAAGACCACCAGGAATCATTTCTGTTTACTAGATTGAATCCTTGAGGTTATTCTCAGGATATCAAAGCAAAGATCTTAATTAGGATAAGTTTCAGGTCTTAAAAAATTTGATTGTGATAGCTTAGAAATTTGGAAAAGATCTGTTTTTGTGTGCTGTTCTTAGCATTGTCAGAGCTGAAAATTTTGATTGAATTAGAAGAAGAGTTTTAATGGATTTTTTTTTGTAGGCAAAAGAGACTTTTTTAAAATGAGCTGGTTAAATAATTTCTCTTTTTTTTATTAAGGCTTAATCTCTGGAAACCAGATGGAGAAGTGCACATAATTAAAATAACCTCTGCATTCCTCATTTGCATCAATTCAAGGCTTTCCAGTTACTGTAGAGCTGTAAATCCACATATATATGTGAATTTTTATGTATTGATAGGTTTGTGTTACCTATTTTTGTAGAATCACAGTAAGACTTGTGCAATACACAGAAATAACCTAGTTCAGGTTTCTGCTTTACATTTAAAATTGTTGCTTTATAATGATTTTGTTAGTTTGCTCCCATTAGCAATTTAGCCTAATTTTGATCCTCAGGGGGAAAGAGGGGATCAAGCTGCCAAATGATACATACTGTTGCCAGGTTTTCCAGAAACTTTAGGTTAGTTGTTAGTCTTTCACTACAAGAAAGTAAATCTTTAGATCAAAAGAGAAGATTAATTTGGCAATGTCAGCCTTAAGCTGCATTTGTCGATGTTGCAGAACCACCAGCTAATTTGACACTTTTGCTTGCCTGTTTTCAGAGCAATTTAGAACTGACATAATGGGTGTACTTAAGGTTCTACAAAGAGGTTGCTCATAGCTGCTGGCACGTTGTCTGGGGCTGGGTAGGAATTGCCCACCCAGATCAGAGGCAGAGTCCATCCAATTCCAGGTTTGCTGTCCAACAGCTGCTTCAGAAGAGCAAGCTAAGAAGTCTGTGGCATACAGTTAAGGGATATACTGCCCCTGAGCTACTGATAATCCCTTTTTAGCAGGGTCTAGCTTTAATTCTCATACAAGAAGACATTGTATCTCTTCTGGAATGCTTAGAATGCAATCAAATTTATTAGTTCATATTTTTGTATACCATTTATTTGCTGTGTAAAAACCAACCAAACAATGACCAAGTTGAAAGTGCTTCTGCATTTTCAACTATTTTTCAATTTCATTCGCTACCACTTTGATCTCTGAGAGGGACCAGAAATCATAGTACATATTTCTTGTGCAATTTATTCTTGCATCATCTTGTGGTTTGCGTGCCTTCTTCTTTCTTGGTGCTGTCCAGCAGGCTAGCGATCAGAGAGGGGTCATGCCAGGTTGAAGTAGGGAAAGCAATTCCTGGTCTGGTATGCAGCTTATGTATGCATGCAACTCAAAAACAACAGCAGGAGTCACTTGCAGGCAGATCTCTAAGACAAGAGAATGCTTGTTCTCTATTTAGTTCTATTAAAACAGACCATTCTGCCTGTTTCCTGCATTACGTTTTGTTTGCTGCTTCTGACGTGCAAAACATACAAACTCTTCCTGCAGAGTACCACTCCCCATGAACCAACATGCAACAACAATATCACATGTATTTTCTAGCTGTAGAATAGGTTGTAGAACAGATGGTGGGCCTGATATGTAGATTTTTCTTTTAAGTGGTATCTTTCTTGTGAACAGTGTATTACAAAATGATTACTATTGGCAAGAGAAAATAAAAGAAGGTTGAAGAGTGTATAGAACTTCTGGTACTGTTACAAAAGTACAGTTGGTCACTTGCTATAATTACTTTATACTATAAAGCACCTATCCTGTCTAGCTTCACTGGGATCTTCTCATAGTTCAGTTTGATTTATGGTACATATTGAGCCCTCTTGGAATGCTGCTAACCATTAGTATGAGTATGAATCTTTTATTTTCTTTTTGAATTCAACATTTTTGCTTACCCCAACTTGCCACTATTAAATTCTACAATATCCTTTGCATGTATTTTCCGAGAGTCAAGCCCATGGTGGCCAGCTATGTTTTTTTCTCGTTATAGGTGCTTAAATGATGAAAGACCCTATTCTTGAGCTCCACTGCCCTGGGTGCATCTCAGCACTTGACTACATAATGCTTCTCTGGGCCTTTTTCTTCCTATAAAAATGGATGGGAAATGACAGTATATGGAGCAATTTCGTGAAGTTTTGATGCCTTAGATTTTAAATTTTATAATTTTTAAAATCCTGTACTGCCTAGTATGTTACTCTGAAGTTTCATGTGGCCTGTTAACTACTATTCTCTCATGCTGGTTAGACATAACAAGCCTCTCTAGGTTTGCTCTTCAAGGACACCAGGCCCCAAAATGTGTAAACTAAAACCTAGATGGAGGGCAAACTTGGGGTAATTACATAATTAATTGAGGTTATAATTGGAGAATTAACCCTGATATGCAAATGAAGCAAAGTTATATAAAGTGTGAAGAACCTGTGACCCAGGGTCCATCTTGAGCATTGCCTTTTGACTGCCCAGGGTGTACCTTTGAAGGCCATTTAAATCAATACCTACTTATGTTCTCATATTCTTCTGTAGTCTCTGTTTTTAGGTAGCCACCTCAAGACATCAGTTAGGGGTTCTTTTTTTTAGAACTATTTGTCCCGCCTATGCTGCATTTGAGCAGTGATGCAGTAAAGGTGAAGGGTAACCTGGAAAACTTGAAAGCTTTAAAAATCGTTGGAGAGGAAAAATCTTTGGCATCTGGAGCAGAAAAGAGTGGACTTAACAGACACATTTCCAGCTTCCTAATCAGCAGTAACAGCATGCTGCTGCTAAACCAGCTTGGTTCTTTATTATTTATGGTATACAAGTTATTTTAAAAGAACTTCATAATAACAGTCCCATTTCATTCCTGTCTTTCCTCTAACTGCTTTTCCTCCACCACTTCCTTTTCAGCCCCAGTGTTTCAATTGCGTGGCACACTGAGGATTGCCATTCACTGCTGGTTTATGGTGGAATATGGTCATGCTCAGTAGAGAAAGTACACTGTGTGTAGATCAAAGGTGATATATTTTGTCTCACACATTGGTTTTGAATTTGCTGGTTTTAAGAATGAATGGATGGTGTGCGATCTGAATGCAGCACTGGGAGGATGTAGCAGATCGGACAAATCTGTCACTGACTTTACTACACCGAGGCAATCAGGGCAACTGTCTGCTGTGCCTGCCAAGTACCTACGACTTGCATTTTGTGCCAAAAATACTTCCCACAGCTTGCCATATATTTGCTGTAATGACTTGAGTCAGATGTGGGTGCTGGCGGAAAATAGCAAGGAGTCAGAAAACCAGTTTGGGAGTTCAGTGTGAAGCTGCCACTTAAAAAGGGATCAGATTATATTGATGGACCCTCTATAGTGGGTTTGAGCCTTTAAAAATATTAAACAGGGGATTAATGGTTTTGTCTCTTGACCTTCTGCTTCAGCATGAACTCCAAATCTTCTCATGCTGGTCATTTGGTCTCTTGTTGTCATGTCCTTAACATTTTTAAGGAATTTTATTTTTTACCTTTCTATATTGCCTTCCTTCTACAACTTACAATTGATTCTGTTTGACTAAAACTGATATTATAAATACCCTTATCCTGTCCTGATGTCGCCTTTCCTAATGAAAATGATTGAAAAAGTGCTTTTAATTTTTTTTTCCTGGTCACCTTCCCCAAAGAATTTTTACAGCCTGGGTTTTGTTTTGGCTGTAGTACAGAAAGAGCTTTCTTGGGAGTTTTATGTTCTCCCTCAGCTTTGTGGTTATGACAGTCCCCTGTTTTCTCCCCCTTCTACTTGCCCTTTGAAAACATGGACTATTATGTGTTCCAATATCACTGCCTCAGCAATTTCTGGTAGGTTTGCTTGCTTTCTTCTGCCATGCCAATGCGAACCAAGAAATTAAAGTGCTTTCCCTTTTGCTAGCAACTGTCCTTCTACTTTGTGAGTCTTGGCAGGGACAAACTCCTCCCAAATGTGACTATTTCTGGACCTCCAAACATCCTTTGCCTGGCTTTTCGCCGGAGGGGACCAGCCTGATATCTGCATAGGGATACTGCTCTTCACTCACTTGGCCCCAATGTGAACCTGGCAGCTCCTGGGAAGGCTGTGCCTGGGGCTCTGGAGAGCCACACAACATGTGTGGAGTGGCAGCACCATGGGCTCTGCACCTTTGTCCATTAGTAAGAAGAGTCATGACAGCTCCTGAGGGATCCAAGGTCTCCCCAGCTGTCCCCTCTCCTAGAAATCTCTGCCATCCAAGATTGTGAGTGAAGACCAAATGAGTTGATTTGATTACAGTAAGAGTTAAATAGCTGGTAGGAGATTGGAAATAAAGTTGAAAGGTGACCTTACCCTGGTGTTTCTGCCAGCCCAGTAACTGGCAAGTTCCTCCCAGGCTCTGGAGTGTGTCCTGCTCCTTTGCTGGCTGTATCCTGGCATGTCCCACTGTCAGACCACGAGCTGAGCAGCTTGCAGAATCTCATTGCTTGTGAGAGACCCCCAGCTGTCATATAATCAAACTGACAGCTCAGAGCAGGTCCAGGTAAAGCAGAGAGTAGAATTTAAGAAGCAAGAGCTACACCGACAGCTGATTAATATAATGCCCTTGGCTCTGCACAGAGATTAGGCATGAGAGTTAGCTGGAACAAAAGGGACTGGGAGAAGGGATTTTGACCTGCATAACACTCCCTCTGTGCTGATTCCTCGATCCATGGGACACTGTCAGAAAGCAGGTGAGAGACAAGCTGGTGGATGTGAAAGAGAGCAGGAGGTTGTTAGGAGAAATCACTAAACTGGAAAATTAAAAGCAAATGCTTCTTGGTGTACTGTGTGCTAAGAAAGGAATGGAACAATACAACCTTGTTCAGCCTGCAGAAGAGAAGGCTGCAGGGAAACTAGCACCTTCCAGTACCTAAAGGGGCTCCAAGAGAGCTGGAGGACTTTTGACATGATCATGTAGTGAAGGACAAGAGGAGATGGTTTTAAACTGACAGAAGACAGGGTTAGATGAGATACTGGGAAGAAATTCTTTACTGTGAGGGTGGCGAGGCCCTGGAACAGGTTTCCCAGAGAAGCTGTGGATGCCCCATCCCTTCAAGTGTTCAAGGCCAGGCTGGATGGAGCTTGAAGCACCCTGGTCTAGTTTAAGTTGTCCTTGCCCACAGCAGGGGTCTTGGAACAACATGATCTTTGAGGTGCCTTCCAACCCAAACCATTTTTTAATTCTGTGAATACAAATTAAGTAAAAAACATCATCATATGTAATTTTTGAAATCTGAGAGATTTTCCTTCTGGGGCTTGAGGTATTCATGTATCACCATGTATTTCATTTGAATGTTGTTTTATTTGCATTAATTGTGACCACTCCAAACTTTCTTTTTCACTTACTGCTTGAATTTGCAGGCTTTCTTAAAACTGGAAAAGCACTAATTAATCTCTGTGTCGACACATCATAGTTATATCCAAGTCATAACATCAGGGGCATATCATAACGAGGGATTGGATTTGCTCCATTCCCAGGCATCTGCAGGGTGCACATGATATGATGCCAATACTTTTGTATACAAAGCTTTGTGACGAAAACAACGCTACCTCATTTCTTAAATACACCCACAGAATTAAGGAGTAAAGTTACATTTGAATCCATTGATTGGTTATGGTGTAATTGATGATATAATGTAATGTAATGATTTAATGTATATTGTTTATTGCAGAAATATACAGGTAGTGTGTAAGATATAAACAACACAAATTCAGCATAAACACAGGTAGAACCTTGTCAAAACTACCAAAAGAGAATTACATGATATTTGGAAATGAAGAAGTTGAGCCCACAAAATAATAGCTGCAAAGTTTTTGTCTTTAATGTCCTTAGTTGTGTTGCAGTGAAAATGAAATCTTTGAGCAAGAAAACAATTTCCATTAACTTTGCTCAGTGTTCTGCAAGGAGTAACTGATTTGAAAGAAACACAGAAAACCACTAATAATTTCCTTTAGATCTTGCTTAAGGAAAAGAAATACTGCTTCTGCAGTGGAAAGGCACTGAAAAGTAGAAGATAAGTTACCAAGGAAATATTCTCCAACAGCACTTGGGATCCCTTCTCCTGCTGAGCTGTGGGCGAGAGAAGTGTTTTAGCAGCCAGTTCTTCCATCTGTACTCCAGCAGGCTGGCAGCCAGGGATAGAGCCTGATCAACAGCCTCAAGGGGATATGGCTTACCAGCCAATGAGTAATCTGTTTGGCTGTTTTGTGTATTGTAGATTGATTTAATTTTTTTTTGTCCAACTCGAAATTGCCAGAGTAGCAGCCCACCTGCCAGCAGTCCAGCCTTTGCCAAATAATTTGTGCTGGCATCCATATTATCTAGGAAGTCCAATTAAAAAAAAAAAAAAAGCTGCAGACAGGAGAAGAAGAGCATTGAAGACATTTTGAAAATGTTTCACTGACAGGAAAAGATTCTTTTTTTTTTTTTTTCAAACAAATACAATTTTGTTTGATTTCTGCCTCCTAGAAATGAACAGTACTTCCCTACAGAGTGTATGGTCTGCACTGGGTGCAAAGCAGTGATTTAAGTATCTGAGCTGTGGAGGCCTTCATGGAAGCTCTCCAAGAAAAAAATCTATGTACTTGAAGGCACATGAAGAGTGGGTTGGATGGTTTGGTAGATAGCCCTCTTTCCTGTGAAATCTTTCTGTCCCCCAGCTGACTGGTCAGTGGGTTTCCACAGCATGCGAGGCACTGGTTTACTGAGATGGTGCAGCTCAGGAGTTGTATTAATTAACAAGAGAGCAGATTGAATTCTAGGTGAACTGTTTGTTTTTGCCAGACAGACAAGCTAAGAAATTGGAGTAAAAAGGATGTGGATGTAGAGAGTTAAGTAACAAAGGGAGATGGCAGATGTGTAGCATCACCCTGCCAGCATGTTCTGCAGAAGGTGGGTCACTCTGGAAACTGAGACATCCCAGGAGGCCAAAGACTGGAATGCTTTTTCTTTAGTGGTGAAGGAAATTCAGTCCTCCTTTATCTTTCATAATGCTATTCTATCATCTTTAAATGTCAGATGTTTTCTTCTGGTAGTGTCATGAATCCAAAACATTCTTTAAAGAAGGAGATGCTTTGTTGCAGATTTTAGCAGTTGATTCTTTGCAGGAATAAACCCTAGTGTCTTATATTTGGTTGTTCATCCCTTTACATTAAAACAGTAGCTCAAGGGACGTGTCCCACCTAGAGACCGAATGATGGCAGCCAAGATAGGTGATGTGTCCAGGCAGAATGGTGAATGGGATGAAGGTCTCCTGAACTTCATGGTGTAACATCTCCCTTGAAGAGGTTCTTGTGCCAGTCTGATTCAGTATGAGCGATCTGCAGGCTACTGACTTCTTTTCAAACTTCTTCTCTCCCTGTTTACTTGGGACAGAGCAAAGACCTTCTGCAGCCAGCAAGACTTAGTCTTTGGCACATAATAAATAAATGTCTAAGCCTCACACTGTGGCAAACCTTCTGGCAGGTGAACAGAGTTTTTTCGGCCAGCTTGTACAAGCTTGGCAGCACATACAATCTTGTGCAGTTGGGCTTAGCAAAATGCTGTATTCAGATTCTGCAAAGTATTTAAATATGTGCTTAACTTCATTGGAGTTTAGCAAAAAAGGTAAGAACCTTAACGCTTTGTTCAGGGGTGGGCCATAGTGCAGGAATTTAAGTCATATTCACAATCAGAACTCATATTGTTTCTCAACAAAGGAAGAAAAATAGCAACAGAAACTTCTGTTAATTCAGTTATTCAGTTGCTACAGTAAATATAGCCATTTCAAAAGACTTATTATGAGACTACTGTAGTTGATAAAAAGCATTTACATTTCAAATGTGGAGAGCAAATTAGATATATTCTAAAGAAACAATCCCCTTTGGGAGAGTAGTGAGGCTTGGGTTGCAGTGATTACCATGTTCTTTTCCTCAGTGCATTGTTGGCTAACACAGCTATTTGTTATTGCAAAGGAGAATTCGTCTTAACAAAGATGTATTGTTGTATGTTGATTTTGGCAAACAAAGTTGTATTTAATGATTTGGTTTGTTTGCATGAATTTATGGAGTGCACTTTACCAACATTCCCAGTTGCACTCTCTATTGGGTAGTTTTCTTTCTGTGTGTTTCATATGCATGCCAGCATTGCTTACAAATAGCAAATCTTGTGCCTTAGTAGTCATTATAGGATTGTTTTTAAGATTCAGCATTCTCATTACTTTTGAAAGTGTGTTTTCCCCTTTCTTTTCCATTTGGCGTAATTATGTCCTCATGATTATTACCTGCATAAGTCAGCTAAGCACTTCTTTGCTTGAATGTTAATCTCTGTCAATTCCTCACCCACTAAGTGTGAAGGTAATAGTATTGCTAACTGGTTTTTGTGAAGCTGCATGCTGGAAAACGTTTCACATTAACAGGGTAATCGAAACTGTAGCTAATGTATTGGTCAGAGTTGGTAAGCTTTCTAAAGGTTTTTTGCAGTGATAGTACAGAGAAATCGTGTGGCAATTATCCTGAGGAGTAGACAGTGTATGTAGTGAGCTATCAGACTGGAGATTCAATGCTTTACATGCCATTTGGGGTGCTGATTTCATCAATCTCCCTCTTTTGGACATTGGAAGGACTACTGGAGTAAAGTCTTAGTCAAACAGAATAAAAGGCACTGTAATTTTGTTTTGTCCTGTAATGAATGATGCTTATGATTCACTGTATGGGTCATGCTTGCATTCTGTGGACAGATTTTGTTTTTCATTATTTTAATGGAACTACAGTGGTTTTTAAAGTTTTTAAAATTTTCAACTTTACAGAGAGTGCTGAAAATCCTTATATTTCACCTACCTGTTTTTAAAGTTAAGGGCTATGTTTGCTTCTGCATTGTTAAGGTTGAGTTTGATTTTTTGTATAACATCTGTGTTCCCTCCATCTCTCTTTTAGCTGTCTACATAAGCCAGTTGTCTGAAATTTTACATGGCTTTGAGTTTTCCCCTGGGGAAGCTGGGGAAAAATGAGAACAAGAGGTACAATCTGTCTGTCTGAAAGTTAGCAGCAAAATTTTTGTCGTAAAAGCGCAGTATCATTTTAGTCTGTGTGCTGATTCTTTTAGATGATAGGGCAAATTGTTTAACATAGAGTTTGAAAATTGTTTTGATAAATTTTATAGACTAAGCTCGCATTCATTACAAAAGTCTGAATCACTGGAGGCAGCAGGGTGGAAAAAACTGGATGTTGTCCTCAACACTTCTTTAAAAACAAACCTGAAACCAAGAAAACCTGTGGAACAAAATTGATGCCTGTTCAACTGGCCAGCTGTGGGCTTTTATGCCAGACCTCTGCCACTTTAATAGTTAAAATAACAGGAAGCTGGCTACTGGCTGGTGGGTAGGAAGAGGAGTCTGGGTCACAGAGGTAGGGAAGCAGAGGAAGAAACATATAAAATGAAAACTTGGATGGTTTCCTGCCAAAGATGGGTTTTGTTTTGTTTTGAAATTAAGTTTTTGGTTTCTCTAAGCTCTGTTCAATGGAGTTTTTAAAGTAAAATGCAGTATCTTTCCAGAATTAACTTCTGGTAAACTTCAGTTATATACTACGTAATAAATATTCCTTACCAAAGTGCTATTAATGTGTTGCAGTATGGTCAGAATACATTATTACAGTGGTTATTTCTGGGTTCGGGCTGCAGTAAACGTTATAAATGTAATTTGTCTTGAGGGCATGGAAAAAGGAAGAAATTCAAATGTGTGGTTACTTCAGCTGCTACGCGTTTCTCCATAAGACTTCACAGTTTATGCTGTGGATGCTATATGAATCAGTGCCTTAAGTATCTAAGTATTTTGGCATTCCATGTGCATGCTAAACTGTGGTGTGATGGAGCAGCTCTGTGGAGTTCTGCAAGGAGGAGCCTCAGGGATTATAGGAAAGCCTGGTTCTGTTTTGTCAGGGTAGTGTGCAGAGTCATGATACTAATCCAGCTCTTCAACATGGCAGCATGTTTTACTTAATTTCATAAAACAAAGAATAATAGTCAGGTCAGGTACATGCAGCCATTTTGCAGTGAGCAATAAACAAAATAAAACAGACCCTTGGATGTTGCCAAGAGGAAGGAAAACCAGCATTATCTGTGCATGGCAGACAGTCACATGGTGTCAGGTGAGGATGTGCAGGCTTGCCCTTCTCTCTGTACCCTTTCTCCATAGTCTGAACAAAAAAAGGAGATGGCAGCAGTAGGAATACAGTATGAATTTACTACATTTTGAGTAAGGACCAGATGATGATATGTCTGACAACTTGTGCCCCATAGTCAAAAATCAATATTTTCAATCAACCAGTCCCAGTAATCCCCTTAAACTGCCTCCTGGCCCCTAGGAGCTAGCACCTACCAAGGCCACAGCACTCCCAATACTTCCAAGAGTGAACTTTGGCATGACTTTGGCATGACAAATTTACCACTAATCTGATTTACCTAATAGGCTGATGGCTGGATGACAAGTAGTCACAATCATTAGTCTGACCCTGAATTTAGAAGATTTTGATCAGCATTAATATGCAATGACAGATTTCTTTGTTTACTGCAGTTCTCAGCTGGACCTCCAAGCACTGGTTTTCAGCATTCCCCCTCCCCCTTTCTATAGATCTGCTTCCAAGAAGTCCTTTTGGAAGAGAATAAAACATATGAGCAACAAGTAGTTGTGAACTGTCTTTTGGGATGCTGGATGCAGTACCTATCTGGACACTGTAGACACTGTATCTTTTCTCTGTCAGCTCCTACAAAAGAGAAATTTGTCTTTATGTTGAACCTGTAAGTTCTTTTGACATGTAATTTCCAAATTTCATTGAAACAACACCTCAGATGTGGTCTGAGGACAGGAAAAAGGAAGATTTGTAGTTGTTTTTGCAGTTCCGGTGCAATGTGGTCTTTCACTTCATTGCAGCAGCTTGTCCCTTCAAGGTCAAGAAAGCTTACTGCTTGCCAGTTGTTAGCATATCAACTTGCAGCAGAGCTGAAAGGTAATCTTACAGCTCATCTGGGATTTTACAAGATATTTACAGTATTTTAAGGCTGTTATCAGGAAGAAATATATGTTTAAAAGAGAGAGGTATTCAGAATAAAAATTGGAAAAGGTAAAAAACAACTGTGCTCCTAAACTAGGTGCTATTTAATTTTCTGTAACTAGTCTCACAGATTTGTATGATCTGAAGAGAAACCAGAATATTTTCTTTATCAAATTTGGTATGAAATTTTTTAGAGAGGGGAGGTGGTAATACTTAGAGACAGTACTCTTGGTAAGATAACATGAAATTTAAGACTTCAAAGTTCAGAATTCCCTTTCATTTTTCAGTATTGGTTTCAGCTTTTGCTTTGCATCCACTTTCCTTCCTACTTACAGACATCCTTTTGAACATCTAATTTTATTCCTTGATGCAGCAAAAAAGCCATTGGGATCAAATCTCCTAGCAGATATTGCATTAATAAGAGCATTTTCTGCTGCAGAGCATTCCTGGTGCAGCCAGACACCCAAAAAGTCACAGCCAGCCATGTTCCACTACACACTTGTAAAAAAGTAGGTACCCAGCAAAAGGACTCCAGGTATTGCACCATTTCTTGCTTTCTGCAGTTGCTAAGTGTATTAATAGCATAACAAATCCTGTATCCATTATAGATATTAGTTAATATATTGTCTCATAAGATGAATTAGAGTGGCATCTAAAAAAGTCCTAGCAGGATACTGGAAGTTAAAGTCGGTAAAAAGAAAAAGGATGCTTATGGTATACACACTCTTGTTTTTCTCCTCTAAACAGCCCAGCCTGAGTAAGCTGAACATTTTAATAATTTATATTACAGCTACCTCGTATTTAAGTTTTTGTGTTATTATTGACCAAAACATTGCACATATTTAAAGAAAACCTAATAGCTGATATCCTTACTTGATAAGATATTTCTTGTGAAATTCTGTGTCTTACAGATCTCCAGTGTTGTTGAACATAACATAAGGTGAAAACTGTGCTAAATTATAACCACAGTTTTATAGACAGTATATTAGAAAATGCCTATTATATATTATTTTAATAATATAAATAATTGTCATTTTAGCAATTTATATTATTTCCTTAGTAATGGGCAGTGGTATAGTAATAAGTTTAGTCACAGCAAGGTTTACTGAACCTGGTTTTTTTGTTTATCTGATATGTAACATTTATGTGAAAGAAAAGTTAGGTTTTATATTATTAGTAATGATATATAATCAACCCATATAAAATGAAAAAAACAATTATTTTATTAATAATCATATATGATATAGGAACATTTCAGAAGAGAAGACTAGAACTATGTTTTCACAAGATGAAGTCTAGAAAAGGCAATGTTTGATGTGTGTGCTGAGTGAATTTGAAGGTATCTAGTTACAGGTCAGGCTTTGTGATCATTAATAATCTCTTCCATTACTTAGTCTTTTTATTATTGTTGTCCTTCTCTGTTATTTTTTTCACATTTGTCAATCATGCTTCTGACTCTAACCTTTAAACTTTTTTAATTCTCTTAACTCTTTAAAGACAATCCTTTGTTTTTTGCTTCTTACTTTAAACTACATGCTGGAAGAGCACAGAGACTATAGTGTTGGATTCACCACTAGAGAGTACATTTTATTTCCCTCTTAACTTCTAAGGGACTTCAGCTGATTTTATTAAATAATAGATACTGCTAAGATCTCCTGCCAGCCCCTCCCCATTCTTCCAAGTCCCAAGAGCTTGCTTTTTCACTGAAACATAGATGGAGTATTTTGGAAAAGGAACTTGAAAGCCTTAGCCATCATCTCTTACCTATTAGAGGTATAAGGAATTGTTTGATGTCTTTTCAATAGGCAGAGAATGAGGCTGGAAAGGCTGATTTGCCAGCAGATTGCTCTAAACTGCAATAAGCATACAGAACAAAACAGGGGGGGTTTTACCAGATAAAATCTCAGACATATGTTCAGCAAAGGGAAAGACTAGTCTACAGCAATCTGCTACAGCTAAAGACGTGAGATCTTGACAGCCAGTATCACAATTGCTCCAAATGTTACCCTGGTAGTTATAAATTCCTTCCAAAAGTTGCCTGTCTCTGTATGGATCAGCTGGGGAAGTAGGTTCCCTTTTTTCAGGTTCCCTTTCCAAACAGTTTAGGCAAATCCCAGTCTCCAAATGGCAATTCTATACATTTTTAAGCTTTGGCTGGGCTCCTGCCCTAGTAGTTATTTTGGTACGTTTTTTAGCTGCCTGTTTTTTAGCTTTGCAGTTAACTGTGCACAGAGGCAAACAAACCACAGTAACAACTCTCTCTGGTTGTTAGTCATGTCCATCCTGCACCCTTTGCAGACAAAAGAAGTATACACGTCACTTCCCCAGTTTAGATAATGAGGTTTTTCTGTCAGCACATTCACCACCAGACGCCCCTCTGGCTGCCACAGCTGCAGTCTGTGTGGGCTGGCACGCAAAGGCTTTGTCATAAGACCTCTGGTGTGTGGGTCTTGCTTCCAGGAAAATGATGTATAGGGTCTTTTTCCATCCCCCTGTAATTAAATCAGCCCATGATGATGATTGAATTATTGGTATGACTGAAGAAAATCCATCTTCTAGCAAGTTGCTAAAGTAGCAGGGATGATTTCTGTTGTCCCAGGACTTAACCAGAAAAAAAAAATCATTGATTTTGGGCAGTGATATACTAACAAATTAAGTCAGAGCAAGCTTTGGCATAACCATGTTCCTGCTAACACCCAAAAGGCAATGACACAGTTGGTAGAAGAAAGGTAACTCATGTAACCATCTTCAGAGAAGGGATGACTTAGATTAAACTACCTAAAAATAGCTTCAAGAAGTAACCTACAAAAATAGGTTAATTAAATAGTGAATGGGCATTGGGAGAAGAGACAGGGACTAATGTGATCATTAAGTTGCCTCTGTGCTAAATTTATTCAGTAGAGGAATTCAATTTTCCCCCAAGGTTAAAAAATGATAATTCAGGAGTGCAGAGAGTTGTAGGGCTGCTGATGTCAATTCCCATCCCCTTCCACTCCCCAGCACAAAGTACATCCCTTTTGGGATGGTAACTCTATATAGATAATAATAATCGTACATTGCACAATTAAAACTGCAGTGTTTTCTGATTTCTACTGTAATTTTAAAATGGATATATTATGTGAAGTTTTGCCACACAATGACCAGATTACCAGAAAGATGGGTCTGGTGAAACCTACTGTGTCCGTAGCTCAAGACAATGGGAAAATATTTTGGGAGGAATGTCAACATTTTAGAGCTATTTCCATTCTACCCTGTTCATTTTTGGTTTTTCTGAGGTATTTTGCTTTAATGGGTGAAGCTGAAGGGTGTTAATGTGTATGGAGCCTGTAAACTTCAGCTGCTGGTACAAGATTAGTGATCTTTATGCCTGTCTTTATAGTTGAACTCATGAATAATAGATCAGATGAGAAAAATGCAGTACTGTCAAGCCTTAGGCAGCCCAACCTGGCCAAACTCAAAGACAAGAGAACAGTGGGAGATAAATAATCATTTTGCCAACTTTTTCTTAGCTCATTTTTACTGGGTTCTTCTGGTTTTTGCTGTGGACCAGTCAGGAGCACATCAGCTTCAGCTTTGATGTATCAGCTAGCTGTGGTGTACCTACCTTGCATGGGGAATGCTGGCCATGATGTGACTATGTATGGATCCCACATCTCAAACTGAAGAACGCAACTGTTGGAAGAAGGCTCTCTTGTTGGTCTTTTACCTGACCACAATCTCTGCAAGGTGAAAGAGAAGGAGTAACTGGAGTTTGGTGGCTCTGTAGCACTGATGATATTCAGTGCTGTAGTTCAGGATCCAGAAAAGCCTGGGAGGATTGCTTAATGCCTCCTAGGATAGAAAGAGAAAGCTTTACAGCATGAGGCTTCAGAACCAGAGAGGCAAAAGAGATTTTGCAGGTGAGCTTCAACCTGCAGCGACATTCTTCTGAAACATAGTATTTACTGTGTGTTGTTAAAAAGAGCAAAATGCCATTGGCAAAGGCAGGAGGTGACGTACTGGTGCTGAGTTGGATGTACTTAGTGAGGAGAAGAAGAAAAAAAACAACTTGTGGATGTGGCCAAAACTAGAATTAAGCAGGGGGGATATTTTGGCTGTAGGGTTTCTCAGAGTGGCATGGGGTTGACAATTAGAACTTCTAGCAATCATCTCTCCAGCAGAAGTCATCGTGCTCCATTGCCATGTCACCTTTTAGTCCTTGGCCCATGACTCTGGCTATTTCACTAAAACAGGAGCTCTGGGATAAGAACCAGTCACCAGCTCAACCTTCCAGCCTTGGATGATTCCACAGGCAAGGGGCTGCTGAGCTGAGGAGCTGCCTGAAACTATGTGTTTCTGCTTTGTTATGGAAACAGGTTTTTAATGTGTGGGGTTTTTTGTAAACTAACATGATTATTTAATGATGTGCCTGATTCATGTTGGTAATTTATTACATCACAAAAATGACTCTATGAAGCCCCAGCCTTGGGCTGTACTATGAGGGCAGACTGCGGAGAGCAAGGACTGACAGGTAGAGCACACAAGGCTATTTCGGCATGAAATTTAATTAGCAAGGTGCAGCTAGTGTGGGAAACTTCCAAAAAGATATTAGAGGTCTTTTCCAGAAAGAAATAGCAAAGGAGAAAATCTGCAAGCATCTGTTTGATAAAACATAATCTGGCTGGGATAATTACATCCCAGTAGGACGAATTCTGGTTTTATTTGTCTCCAGCCAAAGGTTGATTTACAGTAAGATGTCATCAATTCAAGAAGAAAAATGGAATATTTAATAAAGATTAGGGTAAAAAAGCCAAAACAATTTAATTTTTAATTTAGGAGAGTACCAAAATGTAAATTAATTCTAAAGTTTCTCACCTCTGTATTCTGCTAAGGTGAAAAATTTTTTGCCTTGTGATTGTTTAAGGTTTTTCGGTTGGTTTGGTTTTTTTAAGTGGCAGAATGTTTTCTTTGATGCTCTGTAACCAGACATTGTGTGTCCAAAAGGTTTTCTCACTGTGAGAGTTTCTTGTATTACACTGTTAATATAGGAAAGCAGATAATGTGACCACTGTTTAATAATGAGCAGCTGATGGGCATCATTTTAATACTAAAAAAACCCTAGGAAAATTACAGAGCTTTGCAGACACTGTGGAAGATGTGCCTGATCAACTAGTTTACTGATGTTTGAAATCACTGGAAATAGCAGAATTCCAGTCCATGCTGCACAAGATGATGCTTAAGATTCAGTGGGACATCTCAAAGAGGGACTTCATGCCTCTGGAGATGCAAATCCTTGAGGTGGTGATGTGAGTGAAGCAAATAAGTGTACTGAGATGAAATTCTTGTTAAGTTGTCAGAGAAAAACTATTGCTTTTAGCAGAAGTTCAGGAATGACTTGTTTCCTGAGCTTTTTGTTTCTCAGCTCCCTGTGCCTTGTGAATTCATATTTGCTCTGAATATTAGGTTCTTTTGACTATAGTTTTGAAGTCAACATTGTGAAATTTTAAAGAAATAGTTTATTTCAATAGTTGAAAATGGGCAAACTGTCTGCTGTTGGGAGGCAGCTGTATAAGAGATGCCGAGCAGGGCTGAGAGTGGTGTTTCTGTGGTTTGAAGGCTGCCTGAGTATCTTGGACTGTGGGATACAGCCAGGTTTCATAACCCCACATAGTGCTGGGTCAGTGCTCCCACTGTGAGTCTGAAAATAAAACCTGAGGTTTGGCAAGAAGCATGTTTCCTCTGCATTGCTGCTGTTGATGCACAAGCTCAGATTCCATTTAATCACTGCTGGGAGCAGAGGAGTTGGCTGGACTGGGGATGGAGCAGTGCAGTCATGTCATGTGCTGCAGGCTTGCATTCTAGAACAGAAAAATTGAGGGATGGGTGTGTTTCCAGAATTTCTTCTGCTAATCTAACTCAAAAAGGCTAAGTGTAAGGGGAGTTCATCAGCAATCAAAAGAAATGCCCAGATTTGCAAACCAGCTGCAAATTTCTAGTAAAAAACTCACACAAACAAACAAACAAACAAGCAGGAAAACTACAAGGAAGATGCATCAGGTAGCTACATTTCCAACTCTGATACTGATTTTTCTTCATTTCACATTATTTTTCATCTCACTTTTTTTTGTGAATACACTAGGAAATGAAGTTGTTTCATTTTCAACTGTGGTTTGATGATACAGTAAATCTGTTCCAGGACTCTCAGTGCTGCAGAAAGGCTGCCATGTGCCAGCCATGTGCTGAGCAGTACTGGTATGGCATAAAATCATTACACTGGTTCAATTTCTAAAACCTTGTCATAGTAGGTGTTACATATCTGCACTTCACTAATTTTTTGCTGGATTAAAATTTGTCTGTTATAGTACAACCAGCTAAAAGCCAACAGAAACTTTGTGAATGAGTTTCTGTCTCCTTCAGCCGAAACACAGTCATGAGCCTATCAAAGTCACAGTCAATTTTATGCTGCTGATGTATCCAGATATTCACAAATCCTTTTCTGGAGTGTGTTGTGTGGCTGTAGGAATGCTTTGGAGAGTGGTGAAGGCCCAGGAAGCTTGAGTCCCTCCCTTCAGAATATGTTTAAAATTACCCGGCTCATGCTAATAACATGAATTGTGCTTTTATAAACCGAATGAGTTAGGGCTCAGCAGGAAAAAATGCATGAAACTGTAAAATATATATATACAAGGCAGAGTAAATACATGAAGAACTGTGCAACAATCTCAGTTTTGTGACTTTTGAATGCATTGGCATCCCTAAAAAACACTTTTAGACCTATTTTTATATACAGAGTATTATTATTACAGTAGATGCGAGGAAATAAATGATGTAGTAGGTATCTTGGGAGCATATCTTTCTAGAAAGGTACAGGAGATAGAGACGGCTGAACAAAAACTGTTTAGTTTGCCAGAAGAAATACCTTGTGAGGTTCAAAAACACTTTTGTTTGGAAGTGGTCTTGATAACACTTGTTTCTCCCACTCCCCCCTCATCTTTAATGTCATGGCATGCTTTTACAGCAAAGCCTGTTTATATGTAAATAATTACTTGGTGGAGAAATTGGGTTAGTCAATATGCAGCAGCCTTCCTAGGGCTCACAGGTTTTACAGGGCAAATAAAATCTCTTATCATGGTGTTCTGCAGATAGGTTCACTTGAGTAGCATATTTGTAATATTTCAGTCCTTAAAGGTTGTCACCCAGCAACTAAGACCCACAGAACCACTCACCTGCTCTCTCAGCAGTGTGCTGGGGGAAAGAGTCAGAGGAGTACAGTGAGAAAACTTGTGGGTTCAGATAAGCACAATTTAATAGGGAAATCAAAAACTGCGCAGAAAAGCAAAGCAAAACAATTAATTCATTCACAGCTTCCCATGGGCAGGCAAGTGTTCAGCCATCCCTTGGAAAGCAAGGCTCCATCACACGTAATGGTCACTTGGAAAGCTGAAGATCTTCACTTCTAATGTTCCCTCTATCCTCCTTCTTCCCACAGCTTTATAGGCCAAGCATGACACCATGTGGTCTGGAATATCCCTTTGGCCAGTTGCGTTCAGCCGTCCTGGTTGTGTCCCCTCCCAATTCCTTGTGCACCCCCCAGCCTTCTTGCTGGTGGGGTGGGGTGAGGAGCAGAAGGCCTTGGCTCTGTGTAAGCACTGCCCAGCAATAATTAAAACATCCCTGTGTCATCAACATGGTTTCCAGCACAAATCCAAAGCACAGTCCCATACCAGCTACTAAGAAGAAAATTAACTCTATCCCAGCCCAAACCAGCAGAGAAACTTTGGCATTTCACCCTACTCTTTCACTATGGAGAAGTACCTCATCAGAAAAATGGCTCCTTTATAGGGTAGGTTCAACTAATCCTATTGCTGCAGTTCTGGTAACACCAGGAATATGGTTTTCTTGAATGAGAGAGATAATGACCTATCCAAAGACTACACCGTGGGGTCAGAGTCAGATTCTCTTAAACTTGTATCCTCATTGTCTTCCCCCTTTCACCCTACGTCATCACACAATTTTCCTTTCAGTTCTCAGACAAGGCTTTTCTGTAGATGGAAATCCATTACAGGTGTCCTTCACTATCCTGAGTGATGGCATAACCATGTTCTGGAAACTCTCAGGGCTTAAGGAGAAAGGACTACAATTTTTGCCAGATCACATATGGATTTTCCATGAGTCACATCACGGGATTGGCCACGTTTTATTCCATACCATAATGCTTGACTCATGACCATACTGGTTCTAATATGGTAAAACATATTAGTGTCGATGTTAATTACAGGTGAAGTGGTAGCCAAAATCCTGAAGTGTATTAAAGCTGGTTTAGCTTAATCTGTGTATTTTAACTTTCTGCTTTTTAGTTCATAAAGAATTTATGGGTTGTCTGGACTGATCCCAGCAGCTGAAGGTACCAAATCAGTCATAGCTTATGCTTTTTTATTGCTGGTGTATTTAGGATGGCTGTTTAAGGATCAGGAGCCCACTGAAGAGGTAGTGTTAGCTGTTAGGATTTGACCAAGTGAAACACCTGCTTACAATTTGTCAAGTTTTTTAGACACTGGATTTGAAAGAATATTTTGAAGGAGAGAAATGAGACAGCTTTGTGCCATACTTGTAGTACTATGTTGGTAGTCAGCCAAATCATCCCAAATATATTCCGTATACAGCTAAAACCACAGTATTTTGATGTATCATTAGTCAATGTGCCACTATTTTTATGAGGAGTGCTTACTGTCACAACATCTGTAAAATAAAATAATTTCTTTTCAGAAGAAAACCCAAAACCTTTAGCAGTGATCTTTGTCCTGTGGCTACAGCTCTCTCGAGCAAGCTGAAGCCAGGATTGCTGTCACAGTGCTCCATGTGCCAGGGAAGGCAAGGGCTGACGTTGCTTGCGGTGTATGGACTGAGAAAGGTCAGGGTCCACTGCTCAATAACATGTAATGTTTAATCTATTTCTCTGGTTTATTATTAGAACAGCTCAAAACTTGGCTGAAAAGTCACATGCATTGGTCTCCCTGTTTTCTGTTTGCTTCTACTTGCACTTAGAATTGCTATTTTTGCCCAGCTCTACCCATTTGTCCTGGGCAGTGTGTGCCCCCTTAACTGAGCTAAAGATGAAAGTCTAGTCTGGACACTCTAGAGAGAGTCTCCTACTTTATTTCTGGCACCAACTAAACCACAAAGGCTTGTGCTGCAGTGACAGCCTCCCTCCTTGCTGCGTATTTTTGAGAAAATAAGCAGCATTGTTTATTGACCAAACAATAGGCCAAAAAAGATTAGTGGGATGGAGAAATCAATAGCCTTCAAAAGTTATGGATTAAAAATCAATTAGCAAATGAGAAATGAATACAAAGAATAAAAAAGCTGTTTTCTCAATGAAAGAGGTTAACAGCAGTATTAGGGGAAGTGTCAGGATCAGTTTTGCTCCATATATTTAAGAGTGTTTCCAGCAGCACTGTAAAGAGGGTTGTAATTTGCTGATGACTCAGAATGACTGCCATTATATATAAACTTCAAAGACTTTAGATAAAAATTGCAGAATCCACAATGGAATCATGTAAATGACTAACCTATGCATGGATTCTTAATTAGTTATAACTCCTTGGGGAGAAATTTTCTGAAAGTGATTTTGGATGACTTCTTGAAAACAGTTCTGTCTGGAAAGGCAAATCACATGCTCAACTCTTAAGAACTTGCTGGGGATGGTGTATTTCTTAGGAGACTCTGTAATGAGAATCCTGCCCTCAGATACAACAGTGAGTTACCAAAAAAAAATAAAAAATATATATATATATATATATATAGAGCAGAAGTAGAGATTTGTCAAATATTTAAAATACTATGAACATCAGTGTATTCAGTATGTGTATGAAATGTGAGCATAAAACACCTCTTCTTTTGTCATAAAGATAAGACAATGTAGTATATGTTTCGCATTCAGAGGTGTTCATTGTGCAGTGATTAAGTCTTTCTAAAGCCTTCTACAGCAGCACATTGGGAAGAAACAAAGGAGACCGGAGGGAGAGAGGCTTCACAGGGGAAGTGAGAACACTGCCTGGTGGCTGGAGCAAATCCACTAGGGATAAGGAGGGTCTGTAGTCCCTTTTTTGATTAGCATTGGCTAATGTGATACACATTCCTTGTTAATGCTATGGAGAAGCAAGGGCATGTCATGCAATAAACTTCCCTGCCTGATGACATCTTTACAGGGAAGGATTGCTCAAAAGGACATCCACAGAAGTAAGTGGGATGGAAGACTTGCTCTCCAAAATCCTTGGATTTGGTCTTGGTCAGGGCAGAGGAGGCTTGTGGTCACTTGCCATTTTGGCAATTGCTGCTCTGATGCAATTTGTTGTTTTCATAGATTTTAGCTTACAAAAACCCCCAATAACTGTACCTCTTGCCAGTTCGTTCATAATTTTCTTGATAGTTATAGAGAAAGTTTGCTGAGGAGTGTATGAAGGGCCACACGGGGTCGGACCAAATGTATGTCTTAGTGTCCTGCCTTTGCTTTGTCCAAAAGCTGATGCTCAGTGGTGAGTGCAAGAATGGGGTAAGCATTGAATGGCAGTTGTCAGAACACTTTCCTAGCCCTGGCTTTTCATCACTTAGGGACTTTCTGATCCACAACTTTTGTCTTCATGCTTTAAATAGCTCATGGGCTTTTTTCTTAGGTGAATTCATTTTACTGATTTTCAACTCCCATATGCTTTTCTCATTTCTGTAGCATCCACTGTCTTATGTGAATAAGAATCTCCTTTGTTCATTTTGAACTTGAAACATGTTGGTTTCATCTGATATCCCCTATTTTTTTTTTGTTCACCTGGAGGTTTGAATTGAAGGAACCTTAGTTGTTGTAGCTACAAGGTTGCTATAACTACAACCTTAGTGTGGTAACATAATGTCACTGTGTGCCACATTACAATAAAAGTTTTGTTATGTTGGTAATTTCGTTGTAGAGCTTTGCTGATGTGTAAAGGGGACAATGCTTTAGATGAAGAGATTTTGTTTGTTGTTCATTTTCATTTTAACTTCAGCTATTTGGGTTTTTTTAATACAGAGTTTGTCTTGATAATCTGTTAAGTTTAATGTAGTGTTAGTGCTGTATTGCAAAGGATTTAGCATTGTAATTCAACTCTACAATGTGATTATTATTCAGATATATTTCTTTTTTCACAACTAGGTTAGTCTAGACTATAATAATAATTTTTGAATATTACTTTATTCTTGAACTGATGTTTAATAATGTCAACTTTTAGGGAAATAAATGCTGTGTCTCCATCTACTGGAAAAATACACAAAGGGACCTACACATTTTGCCCATATATAATCTCCTCTTTGCTAGCTAATGTGTCAAGAATTTAGAAAACATGAGTGGGAGGTTTGTCAGATGTGGGCAGTGGATGAATGAGTCCCAGTGAGTACAGTTTGAGGGGAGGAAGGACAGAAAGGGATGGAGAGACACACTTTCTGAAGTACAGTGTGCAAAAGGTCAGAGAAAATGTGGCAATGCTTACAGGAACAACAACCAGATCGCTTAACTAGTTGAAGAAACATTTAAAGGACTGTGGAAACAGATGGTGCATGAGTTAAAACTGTACAGGAGCAACTTACCTTCTGCAGCAATTTCAGCAAGACAGTTATTTCCATCGTTGTTACTCTTTCATTCAATCATAACTTGCAATTACTCTAGCAAACCTTCTGTCATATTGCACACATTTTCACACTTGTCAGAGAAAAAGTCATAGATTAAACAATATGGTTTAAAGTACTGTTTAGTTATGAATTTCATAACTGTATTTTAATGCAAGATAGAGGCATTCTGTTGGAGTAGACCTTAAAAGTACAAGAGCCAGGGGAACAGACTCAGGAAGATAAACAAGTAGTGTTGGCCATACAAATCCCATGAGCACAAATGAAAACTTATGCGTGTTTATGCCTTCACATCAGTCTGAAAAGAATCAGTTAGAGCCCTGTTGTGGAGTCACTGCATGTGAAGAACACTTGCTGAAATCAATGGGTGCTTGGAGAAAAGACGGAAAAAAGAACTGGGGCTCCAGTACTATCCCAATACCACCCCCTCTGCTTTTATACAGTCTTTACCATAGCACATGGTACGGAACCTTGTAGTTAACTCTTAAATCTCATCAAGGTATCTGAAAACAAGAAACTGTAAAACCATTTAACTGTGTCAAACCTTTACCATCCTCAGGTACAAGTTCTTCATTTCATTCATTTTCCTCCGCCCTTTGGGGTTTTTTTGTATTGTCTGTTTTTTTGTTTTTTTTCTCCTTCTCTGTGTTTGTTCTCCAGAGCTGGTATCTCTTTGACATATACATAGCTGAATGTATACATTTAAGCTGCTTATGTCTCTCGTGCTAAATAGTTTGCATGAATGATAAAGTATTAGTAATGCCAGTGGTTATTTCTTATAATGTTTCTTGAATAATAATGTGTCTCTAGTTCAGACTTTTCATGTCTATCTTTCCTTCAAAAAAAAAAAAAAAAAAAAAAACAAACACACAGCACAAATTTCAATTTTTTTTTTTTTTTTTTTTTTTTAAATGATAAAGGCATCTGGGGGTAACTCAACCAGAAAAGAAAGGGAAATCAAAGTGATAGCTATATTTTTGTGTTTCATTCTGATTGCTCTGTGCAGTTTTCTTCATTTGGGAAAAATATATTTAAAAAGAGAGAGAAATCTTCATGCTTTTTATTCACTTCTGCTGGTTTTGCCATTTTAAAAATATACATACCACCTATTTCCATACAGAACATTTGAAAGTAGGAAAAATTTGACAAGTCATTGTGTTACTTGAATTCAATAAAAAAAAAACTTGTCTGGATCATTATATTAAACAGAAGGACACAGAAAATTAAAGTTGTAGTTCTATTTAAAAGAGTTAACCTTGTATTTTTGCAGCAGCACCTCTCAAGAGGAGGAATAAATGTCTGTAAGAAAATGAAAGCTGAAGGAACTTAGAGAAAATAGACATATTTTTTCAGATTCTGGGGGCTTTTTCTTTCTACTTTTCCCATATGTTTGAGGGTCTTTCTTGCATTGACATTGAAGTTTTATTGAGTCAAATCCTGACACATTTACTGGTGCCAAGGAAAGCGTTATGCAGAATCATTCAACTTGGTAGAAACAGTGTTGAGGTTACTCAGAATGAGGAAATGTGTCAGAACCTGCAAACCTCAATTGGCCTCTCTTCAGGACTCCTCATTTTCTGAGGCCCCTGTTGAACACATTGCCACTGATTTTTCCAGAACCTTTTTACAGGCAGCAAGTCTGTTGTTTTCTGTTTTCTGAACCAAACCCACTGTGCCAGAAATGAGGTATCCAGCATTGCTGATCTGTTTTTGGTAATATCAGTGCAGTTTAACTTGTTTTATTTGTGTCATTCAACAGCAGTTTGAAAGAGAAAACCAAGTGGAAATGGGGTTTGGATTTCAGTTGAAGCTGAGGGTTTCTTGCTGCCTGCAATGGCTCTGAATCAAGCCACAGATGGTGGCAAGTTTCCTGTAGCTGCTGCTTTCCTTGCACAGGCATTCCAGCAATGCTGAAAGCAAGGCAGGGCCTTAGGAAAAATTGTAAAGTGGATCTGAGAGCAGATGTGCCCCAGCTGTAAGGGAAGTGATAATGGAAGCAGTGAATTTGAAACAGGGCAGATGGCAACAATCTGTGATCGGGGAGGAGTGTGCAGAAGAATGGAAAGGGAAAAATGATAGAGTGGGGTGACAGCAGATAATAAATAGGGAGGGGAAAAACACTGCACTGAGGGGACTCACGATAGCCATAGAAATATCTGTAGGGACTGTGCCGGGGAGCAGTAGAATATAAGCTAAAAATACAAATAACCTCCTTGGTCTTTTTAAAAGAGTCTCAAGTTGTCTTTGCTGTGATTTATGTTACCAGACCTCCTCCACAGAATTACAGTCGCATAATCCACAACTGCTGTTATTTATTTTGGATAAAGAAGGCAATTTTGACTGTGATCTCCCTTGACATTTCCCAAGGTCTACGCCTGTCTCATACTTTTCATCATCGTGTACTTCTTTAAGGCATCTCTCTTACCTCTCTCAAAAATAAACATGCACTGCAGTCCCTCATCCTGGACCACAGTGACAGCGACATTACAGGTTATGGGAGATCAATTGCATAGCTGTGCTCCTCTTCACCTGGGAGGATCTTTGATGTGTCGACAAGGTTGGAATCCAAATAAGACATTAACCCACTGTATTGCAGTGGTTAGGGTGGCAGGAATGATATAAAATATCATCTCACTCAACAAGGTATTCTCCCTTTTTCATTTTACAATCTGTGTCAATGGCAGTTGGAACTATTAGACCTGCATTAAAATTACATATTACTTATATAAATGAGAGCTATAAATACCACAAATAGTAAAAAACTGAAATTGCACCAAGGTTCAGGAGACAGTGTGTCTAAAACCTTCAAAATTAAGGACATTTAGAGGAAAGCTTCAATATCCATCTGCCCTTAATTTGTCAGAGTGTGATCTCACTACTATGTTAACAGCATTTAATAACTTTTCTTGCAAGGCTGGCTCAGTTCTGAATCAAACCACAGTAAAGATGCAGCGGTATTTCCTTGGCTATGTTGGTTTAGATGAAGCAGTAAGAACAGGCTAACCTACTGTTAAGAATGAAGTAATTGTCACTGCGGTCAGTAAATACTTTTGTTGCTGAATATTTCCTTTACAAAGTTTTTATATCAATATATAGTCTTATGGTTTCTTACTCCTTTTCCTTTTCATTTGAAAATATTCTAAATGTAAAGCTAATACTAATCTGTAGATCTAGCACTTTACTGATTTGAATGAGGGACCTAGACACTAAAATTGAACTCATTTAGAAGTTGCTAGTAAGTAATGACCTCGATGTTGGAAATGCTGATGTTGCATTAGGTGTATCCTCTCCTACCAACCCATGTGGACTTGCAGTGACTGTGTCTTCTGAGCACCATGTATGGTTCCGCATTGGCGTTTCCTGTGGTGGAAATCTCCCTGGGCCACCAGGAGCCTGCACCGAGTTTAGCAGATCTGATTCTCACAGCTGTGCTCCTGGACATGAAATCAATGCACAAAACTGAGGGTTCTGTGTAGTTCTTAATTGACTCTTTGGAGAAACAGAGTGGATTTTCTGGCCTTGGAAGTCCGTGCTTATCTCATGAATCTGGAGAAATCTGGCTCAACATTTTTCATTAGAAGTAATTTTACATTGAATCAATGGAATAATATTCCTGTGGTGAGGACTCAGAAGAGAGAGGGAGTTCCTGAATCTTTCTGGCAAGTACATATGATTTCCTGTTCTGAGGGAAAGATTTGTTTCACTTGGGTATCTAGCTTTGCTCTGTAGTCAACAGTTCCCCACAAGAGATGTTCATTTGACCTGAAACAGATTAATTACCCTTTTTATTAACTGTAGAGAGAACCTCAGGCCAGAAGTCCAGCCTAGAAATGGGCAAGAAGAGATGAAACTCGATCCCAGCTTTCCTCTTAGCAATACATACATCAGATGAAGTCTGTGGGTCTGTGGATACCACAGGTCTTGTGAGTAGAAATATACCAGTGGGGAAGAGATGCCCAAAGCCTTCTGTGTAGGTGGCCTGTCAGGCTGAAGGAGTGAAATCCCTTAATACAATAGGGGTTTTTAAATTAATATGATTAAGCCGTATTATTAGTCTTCTGAAAATAGTCCATAACCTTCATTTAAAAAAAGAAGTAATACGGGTTCTATCTGCATTGTTCTTGTAAAGGAATTTGCATCTTCAAACTTTTCCTCTCAAAGTAATTAGCCGCTGAGAGTTCACGGACTGTAGAGGCAAACCTAGAAACTGCTCTGTGCTCTGAAGCACCATGAGGCTGATGCAATATGGGGCATGTAGTTGAATGTTCCTTTCTTTTCTTGAAAAAGGAAAGGGGATTTTTAATTTCTTACTCTTCAGCTTGAAGGAAACTCATAACTGTTCTCTACTGGGGCTAAAAGCACATCACAGATGTGGTTCAAAATCAATTTGTCATTCATTTCAAGCCTGCTTTGGCACAGGATGGTACAGAAAGAAAAAAAAAAATCTGTTCGAAATTTGCATTTGATATTTTATTCTTTCCTTATCATCTCTGTTTTTGCTGCTTTAATTGGTATTTCAACTGCAATGGCTTCTAAACATCCAAGGCAGATGCTGTCTTATAAGCCCAATCATTGTATTTCTGTCTATTTTTTTTACTATGCAAGAGGTGGACTAAAAGCTGGCTGAGCTGCTGGGATTTACAGGGTGGTGGTCAGTAGCACAAGGTCCAGCTGTAAGCCATGTACTCGTCATGTACCCCAGGGGCTGACTGTGGGGCCAGTACTATTAAAGATCTTTAGTGACTCGGATGATGGGGAGCAAAGCACCATGGGGAGTCTTCAGACAACAGAGAGCTGGGAGAGCCAGTATTTAAATACAAGAAATGCCTTACTTACTCTCTGGTTGGTCAAACAGCAGAGGAGGTTGCTCACAGACATTGTAGGATCTCCATCTTCGGAGATATTCCAGCCTTTAGTGGCCATGGTCCTAGGTGACTGGCTTTAGGGGGCCCAGCTTTGAGCATTTGGGTTTCACATCTCAGTATTTCTAAATATAAATGGATGATGATTTTTAAAATATGTGACAAACTGTAAGTTTTTAGCTCCCCCATAAGTTTTTCACTCTAACTACAAATATTCAAATAGTTCAGGGAAAAAAACAGGCAACCCCCACCCCAAAATCAACTTTGTATGTGGAGAAATCAAATTATTTGACTCACTAAGTTCAGACTTTTATCCAGGCAGTTAATTGAGCTATTAGTTTAAATTATTGAAAGATGCTAAATGGGAAAAATTTAAAATAAAAATTTGCTGAGATTCCTCAAGTAGTGAACCATCTTAAGTTAATTTCATATTACAATATTCCATATTCTATACTACTATTATCTTGTGGAGGTCATTGTAGCATCTGGTTTCTATGTCTTCAAAAGTCTATCTTAAATTCATGTAAAGTTAGAACACACAGATTCTAGAAAGAATTTGTAATTCTTAGCAGTCACTCCTCGACATTTTTTCATCACACTCAGTCTAGAATGAATATCATTTGGTTGAACTTTTTGATTACTTCAATTAAAAAAAAAAATTGTCATTCACTGTGTAAACTGAAACACATAATTTAACAATGAGAATATTGCCAGGTGGCAAACAGGTCAGCAAAGGAAGATCCTCCCGTGCCACCTGATCTGTTTAGTTCGGTTAACACGAAATTTTAAAGATACTCTTTTTGCCATTTTAACCTCTTAGTTGGCCTCTCTCAGTAAGTGCTCTCTTTTGTAAATAAACAGACTTAAAGAAAACGTCAACCTTTTTGGTAAATACTTACCTGAAGTAGTGTGACCAGCATGGAGGGGAAATCTGTGGAGGTCCTGTGGAAACTCGACAGACCTTTGTTTTCTGAGTTGTGTTGAATTTCTCTATGCCCTTGTTGCAAGTCATTTTAACTAAATAGTAGTCCTTCAATAAGTTGTCAACAGCTTTGTGACAGGTGTGCTACACACCGTTTGCCACACAGCTGTTGGATTTTTATTTTAAATTTGATTATTGCTGCATATAATTTTCTAAACCTGTTGTCCTTTGGAAGAGTCTTAAGCCACAATACAGAATGGATGTTTCATGTTGGGTCTGAATCTGAGCTTCAGCTGTAGTTGTTTGACCATCACTTTGTTAGCTGCCAGCATCCTTTGAGAACCTCCCCATATCTGGTATGTAAACTTTTAGGCTTGTGAAATAGCTGAATGTTTATGTTTCTACCAAGAATTTCCCTCCAACTCTTTTGGCACTTGCGTGCCCAGTGTTTGACTCTGATGAAGAGAACCTTCCAGTGTGTGAATGAGGGAATTTGTACAAATGCCTAAAGGCTTGTGTGTGACATGCTGTTTTCAAGACATTGATTATTTTTGAGGTGATAATTGCTTTTATTTTATTCTCTGAAGGTACAACAAACATGCTAGTATTGTCTGTAATGAAAACTGAGCTTAAACGTTGTCATATTTGAATATGTTCCTTTTTCTTTTTCTCTTCACTTTCAGGATGGGGAATTATGTTGGAATTTCCTATTCATATATATTTTCTTTGAATGATAGTTACTTTCAAAATCTGTTGTTTGCTAAATTATGGTTCTGAATGATGATGCAATGAGAATTAATTTCAGGAGAGAAGCTAGAAAATAGCATAAGATTTTAATTTATTTTTCTTCCTGATAGTATAAGGATTTTTAAAAGACGAAAGAATAGTTATAGTTACTGGTTTATAAAATCATTTGGTTTATAAGTTTGATCTAGTAAAAGCAGCAAAACTTGACTCTGAGTGTTTGATGTTACTGATCTTAAATACGTGTAGAGGTACATTGTGGATAGTTTGTGCAGCAAAAGACATACAATAGTCCCTGAAGTTTATAGTTTTATTGTGCTTTTTGAAGTTAAGTGTTTTTATAGAGCATGTTATTTTGGAAAACATCTAAGGTGTGCAAGCTTTTTAGGAGCTTTGGCTGATGAACAGGAATATCAGTAATGCAAGGTGCATGAAAGAATGGCTCTCAAACAGGAGAGTTAGTCCTCTTCGTAAGATAATGCAGCGAAATCAGGGAAGGATTTGTGTTAATATTATTTTTGTCTGCTGTATTTTGTGCTGGAAGAAAAGTGCTTACCTTGCATATGGCTTGTTCGTGGTAGAAATGCCACTGGGAGACCAGTTCAGAATGCCAAGCACTTAGTTTCAAGAAAGTCCTTGCTCTGTGGAAGCAATTAGGAGCTGTGGCTGCAGTAAGAGGCGTCTGGTCATGTAGACTTATTCATGTAGACGTGTATTCATCTAATGTATAACAGTTAATATATTGCAGCTCAGTGTGAACTAGAACTCCTTGATGTAGAGAAGCCCTTAAGTATTTAAATACCCAGGTCCTTCTTACTGAAATGTCGTAGAGTCCAACTTGGCCTCCACATGGTGGCTATTGTAAATGTTCCTCATAAAGCTGCATTACATTTCATCCTAATTAGCACTGCTGCTGTAGCCATAGTAAAGACACATTGGATTAAAAAGAACCAGAGGCTGAGCACCCACATCCTGTCCTACAGGAATTAAATCAATTTCAGTCTTACAGTATTCACAGACCTGATTTAATTTGGCCTCTTTCTCTAGAAAATAGCAAAAGCACAGTAGTAGTAGGAAGCTCCTGCCTTTATTACTTACGTTTAACTCCAGAGTTGTGTCTGTTTTGAGTGCTGTCAGGGTAGCATTTCTTATTAGTCCCCAAATAAACCAAACATGCTGTTTTGGTACCAAAGAAATTAAAGGTTCATCAATAAATAGCAGTTAACAGCAACAAATTAAGATGAGAAACACTTTTATTGTGGACACAAGAATGAATGTTACCTACTGTGAAATGGATTTTTTAAATTGAAATCAGATACATAATTATTATTATGTACAGAAAAGGTTAGAAACCTTGACATCTTCTGACCATAAGCCAAATATTACAGTATGTGGATAGCCATGCTGTGAATTCCCCATTACTGCTCTGCCAGTAATTTCAACCTGGCATCTAGACTAAATTGTCTCCCTAGGAACCAAGAGGAAAGACAGTTGAAATGTGATCTGTTGGGGTTTGAAAGTTT
>VXAC01005113.1:70515-87975 GCA_013399225.1 Rhipidura dahli | reverse complement strand
TCAGCCAGCCATCCAGCCAGACTCATTGCAAAATTGGAAATGCAAACTATGGCCAGACAAAACCTTTATACACAGAATATTTTAAGACATATTAAAATGGATGGTCCTTCATTATAAGTTTTTTGAGAGTGGAAACAGACAAAGCAGTATCATGACATTGTTAAGCACTTCAAACTGTATCATTAGGTGTTAGAGAACAGAAAGTAGAGAATATTTGTTTGCCTGATATACCTGAGATAAGGCCAGATATTAAAGGTCAGGAAATGAGCTGTTCTCAGCCTGATCCCGAATCACCTGTTGCACCTGGCTTTAAGCCATCTGCAAAATCTGACACTGAGTCAGCTGTAAGACCCTCAGAAATAATTTGTACCCCCCTGTACAGGTCTAATTGTGATTCAAGGCTCTGCAATAAGCTCCCAACACTTCTGGAAATGTTACAATCTACTGAAATCTGAGTGAGAACATAGAAATATTATATGGATTCTCACAGGGTGAAAAGGTGAAAAGGTGGGATTGTTATTGTAGTCAGTTAATAAGAGATAAGAGCCAAGATGGAGGTTTGACGCAGTTAAAAATTTCTTTTTCCTTTCTTCTACCCATAATTCATGTTCTGCTGTAGAGTTATTGGATAAATTTTTACTGCAGTTCCGCTGACATGGACATACCTGAGTAACACATATTGGTTTAAAAGTATAAACAACAAATTACGTATAATGGTATAAAATGTCAGGGAAGAAGGAGCCATGATTCTCTCCTTCTTGCTGCTATAGAGTAGTTGCTAGTCTGCTTTTGCTTATGCTTATGTTAGTATTACTGATAAGGTGTAATAAACTTCAAGAAACAGCAATACTGTGCTGTCCTTCTTGGCACCCACGCCGTTAACTCATATATTACGACTGTAATAACGAGGCGTAGTCATAATAATTAGGCAATCTTGGTAGTGTGTATCATTAGCATGTTAGTCACCATAATCATTTAATTAAGCAAGCTGTGTGTTTTCAACTCTGTATCACAAGGTGTGAATATTTTATATGTGTATATATATAAAAATAAAATATGTGTACATATCTATGTTAAAACTCTTTATTTTTAGCAACAGGAACAACATCAAGCTTTGATTAAACACCCTGGGCAATGTTGGCTCTAATTGCATATTATTTTGTCAAGTAATACAAAGACTGCTCTTCAGGGAATGAAATCTGACCTGGTGTTGAAAAACCAAACATGGTGGGAACACAGTATTCTGTTTTACTGGTGTGAACTGCTTTTTAAAAAATTGTTGAAGTTTAAACTTTAGACTCCTGGAATGTGGAGAACTCTGTGCAAGTCATCCAGAGTTGATTGTACTTGACAAGGGACTTGGGACTCTAGAGAATGAAAGGCCTTGTCTTGAGCCAGTCTGCCTAGTGTGTGTGAAATGGGTTATCCTCTATAGATGCTTCATTGCCTGTAACATTTACAGGGAGATTTTAGACTCTCTTTGAGGTGTTTATAATGTAGTGATCTTCATTGAACTAAGATGAATCTCTCAATAATAGCTGTGGAATAAGAGAAACAAAGCAGACCTTGCCATTACAACTGAGGCTTTCCTAATGGCTACCTGGCTTCATATTGGTAGTCTGATGATTGCTAAATATATGTGGAGGACTGCACCAGATGAAGATTAGTAAACTGTTTTGGTGTTTTTTATTATTATCAGTTGCACTAAAAATTAATTTTGCCTCTCATTCAAAATGAAATTTTTTTCTTCCTTTGCTGTTTTGTCTTTCTTTCTTTGATTTTTTTATCTGTCTTGGTCTCCTTCCCTCATGGCTCTTTTCTGATTCTGTCCTTCCTTTGGCTTCCTGGCTGGAACATCCAAATTGGTGTTTTAATCAGTGAAGAACCAGAACATAAAACACAAGTTTTCATCTGTGAAATCACAGATGCATATGTGCTGTGAAGGAGATTGCTAAGACTTTGGATACTGTTTTAGGTGCTGTTTAAATAATGTGATTATGTGTGCAGCTAACAAATGGGTGTCCTGGGCATCAGGAGGAGAAGGAGTTCATTGTGCAGTGTTTCTTTCCCTAAGAACAGATGAAAGATCATGGTACTTAATATTTCAATTTTCCCAACACAGATGTATAAAAACTCTTCTAATGGTGTTATTTTGGACATTATTTTCTGTGTAAAAAAGTTTATCTGTTTTCTGATACATTTTTAAAATTCTGGCAATTGAGCTTTTGAGCTTCAGTTTTCTTCACATAACATTGTTTGGGGAAGGACTGCCCCTGACACATACTGATGTCTGTCAAACACTTGATGCATTCTGCAGTCTGCAACAGTTTAAGTGCCACAGTCTGCCAGCATTACCCAAGTGCTGTGGACTCCCATTCCAGGGGAGTGTTACACCATATCACTCACAGCTCTCACATAGCCATTTCCCATATTATCATCTCTTTAGAGCTTCCAGTTGGTAGTACTGGGTCTTTAGCACCAGAGACTCCAATGAAAGAAAGCAGGCAGTAAAACATCTGCCATTTTTTTGTAGTAAAGAAACCACAGCTGAAGTGAACAGTAAAGCTATGTTTGGGTAATGAATAAGCTTTCATTCAAATTTAAAATTTGTTGCTTCACTCTGTTTGTTATTGAATTTGACTGGTGCTATTTAAATAGTTTGAAATTAAGTATGGTATATGTAAACAGAAACAGAAGAAATGGGAGGATGACCATAATATTGCACATAATATTATACATTATATTTGATATTCAACCATGGTATACACTTGAGGGACTGAGTAATGCAAAAGAAGAAATATCTTCAGCAGTGGCTAAAATCTATGATATTGTCATGTATATATGTCATCAATGCAAAAAGAACAGGTCCACCCAGAGGTTGCTAATGTTTTTGTATTTTAAACTGTCATAGTATAGGGTATTGTTTGCATAATGCGTTGTTTCTGTCCTTCTAAACTTGTTCAGAAAGGCTGTGGCCTTCACTGGTGAATAGAATATTACCCTCTACCATTTAATCTTGAAAACATTTTTGTGAGGCTTAAATATTTTTAGGCCTGATCAGTACAATAAATGGAATTTTGCTGATTCAGATGTCAATCATATTAGTAACTTTCTTAGACTTTGTAAAGAATATCTTAACTTTCTTCTTAGCTAAGTCATTGCAGACATGTTAAAAATACTGTTGCACAATAATAAAAACATTGTTAGAAGTTAAGCCTGTATTTGAAGTCTTATTCAGTCACGTTATTTTCTATTTCTGTTATAAGGGACTTCAAGTCCCTTTATCTCTAAACTCTGCATTTTGATGATAGATGGGTAGGGAAAGAGTATTAAGGAAAAGTCTCAGCTTGGGGTATATATTCAATAAAAGTGTCTTTTAAAAGTGGTGATAGCTACTTCTTTTTTTTTTTTTCAGTGATGCCAAAAGAAAAAAACCCCAAGAAAATAAGAAAGTTGGGGTACTGATTTCGCAAGGTTCTGCTGAATGGTGAACTGTGCTGAAACTTCATGTACATACTAACTCCTTTTTGGATCTGGTTAAAGAACAAGCCTTGATTAATGAAATTTTTTTAAATAATAAATTTAATAAATGGTCCTTCCAGTCTACCCTCTTCCCTTAGTAGTCATTCATCTTAGTTATCCTTTGGTATGGGAGCTGATTGTGTTGAGTACAGAAGAAAACTTTGCAGAAACCATATATCAAGATTGTCTAATGTTTCTAGATAGTCTTTAGGGGGACTTTCTTCACCCAAATTACTTGCAGTAACAAAGAGGAGAATTCTTTGTTTCTTACAATATATTTTCCTCCTAAAATTATTTAAATAGACTAACATTTCAAAATATATGGGACCAAGCCCTCTAGTATGAATTGGTTGTGTATGTGTTTCAAAGGACTTGAAATATGACATCTCTATTTTGTTGATGCTTTGGATAAAATAGGTCTAAAAATAGTATTTATGATGCCACATTATAGCTGGAAGGACGTGACTTTGTTTTAAAAAAGGAAAGAAAAAGTTTCCAAGCGTGTCACCGTCTTGTGATAAACATTGTGAGAAGAATTGGAAAACTTATCAGATAAAAGTCAGACATCTCAATGCCATTATGAAAGTGGGGGTTTAGCGTCTTGTGTGAATCAACACATACAGGTAACCAGGGCAACAGCCAAGCCTCAATTGAAATGCAAAGCGTAGATTTATTTCATTACCTCTCTAACAACACCAGGTGGCAGAGACACATGGTTCCATCAGGCTTAGCTAAACCTAGATGCCCTCTTCTATTACCTGCCTCAATGTAACAAACAACTTCCCGCACACACAGCTCCAGGATGAGCTTTTATGATTTCTCTCTGTCCCAGCAGGAGGCTCAAGCATGTCTGTGAGAGTGTGGTATCTCTGCACAGGAATTCTACTTCTCAAAACAGGCAGAGTATGAACCTACATCCCATGCAACTCAGGATTTTCCACCACTGGGGCAGATCTCTGGGCAAACTGTCTGGAAATCTCTAATTCTGAATGTGTTGTAGACTATATAGAGGAGACATGGCCAAATAATCAACAAAAACATGGTGTCTTTAACATTCAGAGGGAATGAACATTTTCAAAAGGTGATGTGTCAGACCTGAAGGGGAGAAGGAGATGAATGGCTGAGAAAGATCATTCTCCACTCTTCCCCCAACAGACTGAGTGTGATTATTACTAAAGCCCTGGAAGAAGCAGCTGAGATGAGGACAGGTAAACAGCAACAAATACACATCCCAAATAATCTTCATTGCCTCTGATGTCATCTTTATATAAGCTGGTACCACAGAGTATATGAACAAAGCAATCTTGATTTATGTCCCTGATACAAAAAAGATTCATCTTGTCGGCAAATTCCCCAACACATACAAACAAGTATATAAGATTCAGTGCCACATTCCCATTATCAGACACAGTAATATGGTGACCAGTGAGATCTGTACACAACATATAAATTTTTTTGACAAAATTATTATTTTTTCACTTTCTCTCTCATGTCCCTTTAGTTGGGCGGCAAATTTGTCTTGGTTTAAGACAATTTTAAGAGATGGATACTAAAATGAGTTGTGTCTCCTTATAGCTTTAACCATTCCCTTTCCACCAAAGAGGAGAAATAAATACAAGTAGATATAAGTGAAAATAGCCCTGCTATTCTCTTTCCCAGCCACAGGCTCTTAAAGAGGCAGTAACAATTTTGGGCAGAGTTATATATGGAATATAATAAGATTTGGGGTTACCTAGGACAATAGTAAATATCAGATTCTGATGATTGTTGAGTGAAGTGCCAGACTAGCTGATATATAGACTTAGGTGGCCTAATTTTAACCAAAACCTTGCTGTTTGCATTTATTTCTAACTAACTTGATCTCTATTAGAGAACTTCATCTAACAATTGGAACTAGGTCTACTAGTTTTTTGTAAACGGATTTTGAACTACTCCAAGCAACTCTGAGTACATCAGTTAAATTAGAGAACTTCCTTCAACTAGAATCTGTATGCATAATATTCAAAATAAAACTTTATCAATATGCATGAGGTTTTTTGAGTGGCTTTCTTAGTTTTATGTCTTGAGCTCTTCCACAGTCAATAAATTCTATGAACTGTGCAATAAAGAAGGACTGCATTGTTGTTCATCCCACAGAGTAAAATAATGGTATCTAAGAGTCATTATGTGCTGCCTTACAGCATCTTTGTGATTTAGTCTTTTTCCAGCAGGCTTATCCCTAGGGCACTAAAACTAGGAATACAGTATGTTTATTGCAATGTCTCCATTGTTGAATTAATGAACACCTATTCTGAGTTACACATTAAACTTCCTGCCTTTGAGACTGTGTTAATTAGCTAAATGCAAAGTCTCTTCTATCAGTACACAGAGAGAATGTGATATTTTGAAAACAAAAATATGATAAAAAAGAATGTTAAGCATGTTCCAATAACTAGTGATATTATGGCATATTGTTCAGGGTGCTGTTCTTTGGGGACATTTTTTCCACATAGCTCTGCTGTTTTGCATAGCTAGTGTATAAGAGGACTTAAATGTGGCATAAATGTTTGATGTAGTTGAAGCATATCCTAGAAGGCTGGTGAAAAAACTTGGGTGTACTTGAAATTCACATGGGTTTCCCAAAAGAGGGACCAAATCCAAAGTCCTAACCCAAGGACAGACAAGTGACTGTGACAGTGAGTATGTTGTATTGTGGTCTTCGACACTGTCAGTAGAGTGAAGGAAATAAAAATCCATTCTTACTGGTAAAAACTTTAGCTTTATGAAAAAGATTGGGACTGCTTTGGCATTAGTTAATTTCATTTGCTAACTTAGTCTATTCATCTAATCTCCAGTTGTTTTCATTGGGGCAGAATAAAGTGACTAATTCTCTTTTAACATTTGTGTGAACTTTCATTTTCAGAGCAGAAGTGAGTTAATTCTCTTTCCAAACACATGAATGAAAATCCATAGGAGCTCTGAAGTGTCCCAGCATTTCTAAAGTCATCCTATGCAGTTCTGGTGGCAAACCATGAGTATATGAACAGCAATTCAAACTAAAATTATTTCCATGTGTTCATAAGGATTTGTACATCATGTAAGCCTTTATCTGCTACAGCTAGTCACTGTGACTCTGGAGTTTTTCCTTGGTTCTAAAATATATATATATATATATACACATATGAAAAAATCTTTGTATTGAAGAATCTTCAGCTTACCGCAGCTCATACATTGCTCACTATTCCATCTGTCATATTTCATTTTTCAAATATATCAGTTTTGACCTCCATCAAAGTGGCATGAAAATTTCAAAAAACCCTGGTATTAGTAGTTGCTAAAATTGGTACAAAATACAAACATTCCTGTTGATGCTGACAGAGTTTCAGCAGTGAAATTCTTCAGCTCTCTAGTATTTTGTGAGAACTCTGTCTTTCCCAAGCATGCTAAGAAAAACAATGTTACTAGTGTTTATCAATATTTGCACCTGCTTTTGTTTTTCCCAGATTGTTATGATTTCAGTTAGAAAAACACATGCCTGCTATTTGCTAGAAGATGGATCAGCCCCTCAGGGGGTGGCTGGCCAGAAGAACCAATTACCTTATGCCATCTAACTCACTTTGCAAACTAACATATAAAAACTTTGCAAAAATTATTAAACACAGCTCGGCTTGCAGCTTTCTACTGATTCGGACTCATGTGGTTTTTCTACGTATCAGCCTTACAAAGCGACATATTCCTCTTTACTCACATTAGTTTTCTGTTGTGAATATGAGTATGCCAGAAACTTGAATAATGCTTCTGGTAGCTTATAATTTATAACTGCTGTTGATTACTTCTCTGAAATGAAAGGCTTTGAAAACATTATCACTAGAATTCAGAGGGAAGCAATTGCTGCTTTCCTCTCCATTAGACTGAAGAAGCTAATCTCCTTTTAATAACTCATCTCCTTGGGTTGATCTCTGTTTGAAGCTGGAAGAAAGCTAAGCTGATTTTTGACGTGTTATCCACCATGCAACATTACTATGTTGCAAAAATAGTTTGGTTTTTGGCTGTACTAAATATGGCTAGAAGATCAGGGAACTTCCACTTCAGCTTTGTTTTATATATTACTTTTATTGAAGTGCTGAACATACATGCTCTAGAAATATCTAACAATTTCTAGAACAGTCAAGAAACATGGGAGTGAAGGAAAAGCAGTAATGCATTAGAGACCAGTGTTGTTCTCCATTATGAATAATAAAAAAGTCTAATGAAACCAGCTGTAATCTGGACTGGTAAAATACTATCAAAAAAACTCACAGAAAGGTGCTCCTAATTGTAAACATGCTCAATAGGGTCTTGCATCTTCAGTATTGGGAGTTTGTGTTTTGTTGTTGTTTTATGTTTGTTTGTTTGTATCATTGTTTTTTGTTTTTGTTTTTTTGTTTTTTACTTGGCTCCAGTGTACTCTTAATTAAAAGAATAAAATTGCTTATAGTCTGATAAGTTTCTGATTTAGTATTTCCAGTTTTATAGAGGAAATATTGAGATTCTCAGCCTGATGAATATCTCTGTTCAAAGTCTGTCCAAACCTGCCTTCCTCAATTGCTTCTTACTCATAAATGTGTGCTTGCTTTTTGCATGTTATTTAGGTTAGGTCCTGAAAGCCCTATGTCAGCATACACTCTGCATCTCAGTGTGTTGAGTCTAAACTCAAAAAGAATCAAGAAACTCACAACAAGTCTTCAGAAAAAGTTTCTCTGTCTTGACCTATACTGTTCAGGAACACTCCAGTAGTATTCAGTGTACTATAAACCGGAGTGTTGAGTTGTGGAAAATAGGCTTTTGAGGTGAGGAAGGATTTGAACAGTGCCACTGCTTGGTCAAGGGCTCTGACCTGTAACTTGCTTCACAGGGTTTGGAAGGGAAGCAACAACACTGTACTCTTCGACATTTTCTAAGAAAAATTTAACCCTGTTTGGCTTATTTCTGTAACCAAATTGTGAACTTTCTTGGGTGGATACTGGTGCATGTTTTAAGGCTGAGGAACTAGGAAGCATTTTTTACTTTTCTGCTATTTAGATTGCTTTTAAAGAATGCAAACATTTTTAGTAGTCTCAGTAGACTTTTGCAGAAATTTTGAATCCTTGTGAATCACTGTGATAAAGCTAATTATGTGGTTCTGACAGCTGCCCTAAGTGACCACAGTAACTGTCAGGCAATCTGGGTAATATGGTTTCTGTCCACTCCTTGTGTGAGAAAAAATGACATTATTACTGAATTGAATTGCACCTTTCCTCTCTTATTTCATAGTATGGGGTTTTGGTCTGCTGTAGTTAAGAGTGTAAGGAGTCTGTGACATTTTAACTTCTAAATTCAGCAATATCCAGGTGAACAATAGTACAGGTCTCTGACGCTTTTTTTACAAAGAGTGCTTTAAAAAGAGAAAACGTATGCAAAACCCTGTACATTTTTTTGTCATTCTTATGACATATGAGGGAAAGAAATAATTTGGATGCAATGTTGAAACAATTTCCTATTAAATTCTTGGTCCAGAATACCTTATACTGCTCTGACAGTTTGAGAAGTGAAAGAAAATCTTTCATTTGTCAGATTCATGCTGTATTTGCTATCTTGGTTAATAATTTCTCACTGTTCCTAACACATGGATAGCCATGACTGTCACTCAGCAGTCTTTATACATTTTACATTATAATGAGTCTGTTTCACTCAAGCATTAGTCTGCATTCAGAACCCTGGCTACATTTTATTTTCATTTTCCTTTGATGCAGTATATTGATAATGAAAATCAGATCATTATTTGTATTTATGGACCAAATCTATCACTATCAAACCAGCCCTATCTCTTATGGCCAGAAAATTAATCTTTTCACTTATTCTTTTGCAACTAGTCCTCTTTGAGGACTATGAGTATGTTCAACTAACATGAGCAATGGGAATGACTGACTGTCAAGTTTCTGGTTTAAGTTTGGAGGTTGCTGTTGAAGTAGTTAAAACAGACTGGTATCTCAGAAAAGAATTCAGTGTTCTGAATTTTGAATTTTCTGAATTTTTTGAAATTTTTAAAAATTGAATTTCAATATTCTTAATTCTTAAATTCAAAACTGAATTTCAGAATTCTAAGTAACTTCTAATACAGAAGATATTTTAGTAATATTTCATGGTGGCAACACTATAAATGAATGATTCCTGCATCTATATTCATTTTAAGTGAGGTTAAAGAGTTGTTCAAATCACACAAAAACCCCCAAGACACCAAAAACCAAAAAAAAAACCACCTCTGTAGTAAGTTCTCAGCACATCATGACCAAGATTTGTTAATGTTACTAGAAGAGTAAAGACCCAAGTATCTAGGAGTACAGGGGTTTATGCCTTAAATTGTCATGGGATTGCTAAATTCTCATCTGGATTTTTAATCCCTGCCAGTGTAGTAAGATGATGATATTGCTTTTGAAATAAGGTCTTTGCTTCCAATAACGTGTAGTATTAAAGTCAAGTTGTCTACACATAAGAATAGATTTGTGTGGTAACTTGGCAAAAAAAAAAAAAAAACATTGACAAAAATATTGACAGAGTGAAAAAGCTCCTAGTATCCTTACACATAAAATTTCTTAGGAGAATAGCCATTTAATAGGAATTTGGGTGACTGGGGTTATGAATCTGCTTTTTTGCTTACCAATGCATTTACAGAGGTAAAGGTAATGGGTGATCTGGCAACCATATTCATATAGACACCTGATGGATCAGATCATGCAGTAAGTATTATAGATCCCATATTCAACACCTGCTCTGGTAAGCAAATCACTGTTCCTTTTGAAGACTATTCTGATTTAACATGACTAATATTGCAAATAAATGACAGTATTTATTATCACCACCAATTTTAAAGATGAATCATGAACTATCACATAAAATATTTCATTTTATTTCTATATTGTTAGAGTTACAAAAACTGAAAATCTTAATTTACTAAAAAATTCAGATAAACTGAAAATATACCATAACAACCTAAGATGTTACTGGACTTTATTTCTGCAAGGTAGGCAAATATGCAGCATAATATCAGACATAATAAAATATTAGTCATGGAATTGCTCTATATTAATACTCTTGCTTCTGTCTAGAAAGAATTTGTACCTGAATAAGGCAAATCACCCACACTGACATCAGAAGAAAGGTATGCCACTTTAAACATAAAACAGTGTTGTTGTCGGTTTCTCTGGGAGCCACTTGCTCAGTCCTCAGTAGCTCCGGACGGGGTCCTGGCCAGCCTCACTTGGTAGAGGCTGTGCTGAATCCCCGGGTGTCTTAAGCTCTGTTCCTGGACCGTGGTGGCAGCTGCTACCAGGTTATCAGACGGACAGGTCATTGCCATTTAAAACAAATACCTTTATTTCCTCACAGGAGGAGAACTAGATGCTAACCATGAGGGGGATATGGCGAATGACATCAGATCTCTCCCATCGAGGCCTCTTGGGACCTCGGTCCAGGAGATCTGCCAATGAGATGGTGAGGGAACAGTCACCTGGTCAGAGCAGAGCCAGCAGGGGAGGAGCAGAGACAAACATGGAATCTTGGGAACTTGAGACCTCCAGCCTGATGAACATTCATCAGCTGACCCAGGGCAAGCCTCGGGCACTGGAGGTAAAACCCTCCCTTCACCCCTCAGATACTGGCACTGCTACAAGACCTGAATAAGCCTATTTTTGCATGTAGAAGATGAAGTCTTTGATAAAAGGATCTTTACAAGATCTGAGAGAAATTATTAAATTGCAACCTGGATGTTACAAAGGTTTATTCTCCAGGTATTAGCAGTTATAATATTGCTCAAGGAAAGTAGTCCTACGCATTATTCTATTACTCAACTCTCTGTGTAATACACCAGCAAGTATTTTGGTGCTTCTTCAAAAGGATCCATGGAGAATTGGTGAAAATTCACTCAAAAATTGGAAATTAAGCCTATTGGGTTACTTCATTTATATGCAGGATTGATGTATAGCACTTCTTTTTTTATGGAAGCTAAAGCTGTTGTCTTGGTTTGAAAGACAGGTGTTAGTCAAGGAAGGCAGGAACCTCCCCTGAAATGGAGAATGCAACCCCTTTCCCTCCGAATTATTATAATTTTGAAATGAAGGGGCTTTCAGGCAAAGATGTGAGGAATAGGAATAACAGTTCTTTACTAGCATTTATACATATAAAACAACACAAGCAGACACCAATAACTCTGGCAGTGCCAGCAAACAGACCCCCACCCGCAGTGCCCCGGCCAGCAGGGCGGGTGCGATGGTTCCCCCGCGGCTGCAGGGGGCGCTCCGGAGCGAGCTCGGCCCTCACGTGGCAATGGCGGCTCGGGGTCCCGGGAAGGGACGGAACAAAGGCCTCACAAACCCCCTGGGCAGCCGATCCCGTGCTTGGCAGGACCCTCGGGAGCATCAGGCTGGAACAGCAGGGACAAGCTCCAGTCCCGGGTGGCAGACCAGTCTGGAGCTGCAGCAGGAAATCCCGGGAGGTCTCGGCAGGCAGGGTGTGCGGAGCTACAGTATAGCAGAGGCTCAAAGCAGCAGCAAGGGCAGGGCGGCCACAGCCCCACTCCCAGCAGGGCAGGGAAAGCAGGCTTGGGAATCCCGGGGCTTCTCCCGCAGAAGGAAGACAGCCGAAAAACAGAAGCTCAGTGCTGAGGAGTTCTTTTCTCATCTGTGGCAGCTCCTTCTCTCTGCAAAATGCTGAGTGCCTAGCCCGCTGAGGTGTGCCCCAACCCCCCCACCAGGTTCCAGAGAGTAGCCTCCTTGGTCTCCTCCCTCCATGGCCATCTCCTTTGTTTTTCTTAAGCACCCAGCCATTTGTTTCCCCAGCAACATACATGGGAAAAAAATTCCTCAAGGGAAAAGAGAACAGAAAAGGAAAACTTTCAAACCCCAACAGCTGTAAAATACTTTATATGTTAAAAATGTTTTATGCTGAAACATCATCAAATAAGGAACAAAAAATGGGCAGTCCAACCAGCCTTAAGGAATCTGTGAGATCCACTGATTCATAGTGCATCTTTAACATACGAATGTTATGAACCACATTAGCAATGTGATCAATAACAACAAATGACAAAAGCTGCTTAAAGCATAAGATGAAGAAGTGTTCCAAGCAAGACCAAGTTTCTCTTGAGTTCTTCAAAAGCAGTTTCATTGGTTCTCTAAAACTTAAATTATGAACAAATGAGGCTGAAGGACAAAAGGAAAACTAAGTGACATACCTACTTTACAGTAGTTACAGCAGATCACTAAAGATATACAGAATAGGCAGATCACTAAAGAGTAAATGATGTACTGGAGAGTTATTATACTTGAGTTGCTAAACATGCTGCATCTCAGAACTGCTTGTTCCCTGCATGGAGTGTGGGTTGGTTATTTTCATGGGGTTTTTTTGAAAAACTGTATGGTCTTACCATCTTTCCTAAATTCTAAGTAGTTGCAGCAGGAATATACACTCCAACATTTCTTCACAGTTACATCATACATGTGTTAGCTTTCCATTATTACTAGCCAGCAGTAGTTGGGGGTTTTTTTCCCATGTAGCTACTACCCTATAAATCTGGTATAGTGTAGAAGCTTCAGATCATATTATTTTTATGCTGTAATGCATAAATTTGTTGTAATGTACTTTTATTAATATTTGTTATTGCCCCTGAAATTATCTGTATAAACTAACAGTAAAGACAATTAAAATTTAAGTGTAATAAAACCTGGCAATCTAAAAATTCCTGTTTCATTACTGAAATATTTTATCAAATTATCTGTAACAGAAATAAATATCGTCTTGCTACTGCAGTGGGTAGTGTGGGAGGACTGACTGAAAGTGGGAATGTCTATGAGTGGTTTTGCCAGCACAAAGTACTCATTTGCTGTTACAGTGGCTGCTCCTTGCAGTGCCCAGTACTTGACAGAATCAGGAAGAAGTCTTACTAAGTTTGCTCTCAAAAGCAGCTTGGTGCTTCTTAGAGAACAATACTACAGAATTAGCTTCGGTAAACAGAGATGAAGCAAAGCTGAAGGACAAATGAAGGCCCAAGTAACAACAAGAAAAGGTCCAGGCTATAGCTGAAAGTAGTGTAAGGTGGACCTTGTGCTTAACTGCTGTCTACACAGACTACTCTGTGTAGCTACCAGCTCCTCTCTGAGTTGTGGGTCAGTCTTGTAACAGGTGACTGCAGCAGAAATAGAGTAAATTAAGAGTGAGCAATCTCTCTCTTGCTGAAAAATCAATCCAGCTAGGATGGAAGCCTGTGGGTTTAAGGTAGCCCTGTAAAAGTTGTTGAAAGAGAAATGGAGTGAGGGCTGTGTAAGAGAACCTAGGAAGAGACCTAGGAAGTCTGTTCTTTCCATTTTTCACTAGATTGCACTACAGCTGGGGGAAGTTCTTAAACTGTTCTTCAGACTCTCTCTTCCAATTGCTGTCAGAAGCTGGGAAGGATTTACATGTCTGTGGAGCTATTCTTATGTCCTCATGACTTGTTTAATCTGCTGACTTACTGTGTTGAATAATAAATGAAAGCAAAAAACAGCTCCCAAGTTCTGAATTGCAGCACTCAAGTTTGACTGAAACGCTCTTCTGATTTATGAGATGCAAAGCTAATATATTTTGTTTAGAAAGTGTAATGAATTGATTTGTGGCAATTTTGAAAGAGTTAACAGTTTTATCTATTTTTTCATATATTAAGAGGTCTGTTAGGAAAAGGAGGAAAATATAAACACTATATATTTAACTACAATTTATATATATAAATATTTATCTTGATTTACACTTTAAATGCTTTCTTATGTTAGAGGTAGTTGTCTCCTATTGTTACAAAAGATTCTCTCCTTTATGTTTGACTATGTTGAAGTGAAGTTCTCTAAACATTTATTTGATCAACACAATTGTGTTGGTTTTGCACAGCCTGGTTTTTGGTAACGGGGGTGGCCACAGGGGTGGCTTCTTTGAGAAGCTGCTGGAAGCTTCCACCATGTTTGGCAGAGCCAATCCCTGATGGCTCTGAAGGTGGACATGCTGCTGACCAAGGCTAGGCCGATTTGAGATGATGGTAACACCTCTATGGTTACATATTTAAGAAGAAATCAAAACAAAAGGTGGGAGCAGTTGTAATTTTCCAGCCAGAGTAGAACATGTAAAAGAAACTACATGGAGACATCAAGGTCAGTAGAGAAGGAGCGGGAGGAGATACTCCAGGAGCCAGAGCCGAGATTCCTCTGCAGGCTGTGGTCAGGACCATGGTGAAGCAGCTGTGCCCCTGCAGCCCCTGGGGATCCAGGGGGGGATACAGATATCCACCTGCATCCCATGGGGATCCATGGGGGATACAGAGATCCACCCACAGCTCATGGGGATCCAGAGATCCACCCACAGCCCGTGGGGATCCAGGGGGGATGCAGAGGTCCACCCACAGCCCATGGGGGAGGTGCCCATGCTGGAGCAGGTGGCTGCCTGGAGGAGGCTGTGATCCAGTGGGAGACCTGGTGGAGAGAGAGGGCTCCTGCTCCCAGGCTGGAGCAGCCTGTGCTTGGAGCACTGCACCCCATAGAAGAACAACCCACACCACAGCAATTTTGGGAGGACTGTTTGCCCATGGGAGGGACTCACGCTGCAGCAGTTTTGGCAGGACTGCTGCTCGTGAGAGTAGAGCCACACTGGAGAAGTTCATGGAGAACTGTTTCCCATGAGAGGGACCCTACAGTCTCACAGGGGAACAGCTTCTCACAGGGGAACAGCCTAATTTTCCATTAATTGGAAGGTAGAGGCCTATCCTCTAATTAGGCTGGCCAGAACCTCTATTGGAGCTACCGAGGCCAGGAGAAGGCACCCCAGCAAATCTGAGAAGTAACAGTTAGTAAAGTTTTTCTAAGTAAGATTTTCAGAAAAGCCTTCTTTTTAAATGTATGTCTAACGCTAAGATCTCTAACGCTAAGGCCTCTACCTTCCAATTAACCACAAATCAGACAAAATAACAACAAACAAAAAATAAGTAACAAAGTAATGACTTCATCTCATTGTGAGGCTGGATAAGTTATTTATTAATTTAAAGATTTTTATTCTTTACATAGGGTATTTGTATCTGCCTTATAGAAGCACTAATATTTACAGAAAAGGGTATACTATTTTCTAACTCTGAATACAATTTATTCAGCAGTGGTAGACCTGAACTTTACTCCTCAAATGGGAAAGATGAGAAATGGGACTGTGCTTTTGCTCTTGTGTATGGAGAACAAATAGAGGTAACACAAAATACAGTGCACTGTGTGACTACCTCTGTAAGACATTAAAAAGCAGCAATCCCTGAAACAAAACTTGGACCTGTAACATAGAATCTTGTAGACTAACACTGGAAATTCAAAATCATAAGACATGATTGCTTATAATAATGGGATACTTGTTCTCTTTTTATAGTGAGAAGAAGCCTTATACTAAGTTTTTGCTGCCTTTGCCATGGTTATTTTGTCAGTTTAATCCTAGCAAGAGTTTAACTTTAGCAAGAATTTAATTTTAATTCATTTTTAGCCAGATATCTGCCAATTCTGCCTTCAGAACTTGCCATCAGCTTTACAATAAGTAACTGTGTAAGTGGGTAGTCAACCTTGTGATAGCCCTTCTAAGCACAACAACTTAATTTATTTGGTAAAATCTATCGAAAAAAACCCTTTTTTTCCTTCTCCTTGAAGGAGCACTGGTTAGACTTAGACATAGTTACAATATATGCAAACACAAAATTTTAAAAAGAGGTCTATTTTTTTAAAAAGAAAGAAGTGACATGAGGAAAATGTCAGCACATCCATTAAGGGAGAATGAGGAATAAAAGGAGAGGGAGGAGGGAGTAGCAAGAGAGAATTACAGATTTTAAAAATCGCTATGCATTTAAAAACAGAGCCAAAATACTTTTGTTAGAATGGAATCAAGTTATTTGTAAAATTGAACTCCTACCTAGGACTAGTGATATTAGATTTGAGGGTGTTTGAAGGTGAGGGCTGAATTGTTTGGTAAAAATGATTCAAGGATTAAATACACTTTACATACATCTCTTCTAATCAGACTGTAGAGTCCAGCTGTACTTGATTACAGGCAGACTATAAGGTCCTTATTTTTTTACCTTCCAAAAACCAGGAACAATAGCTACTCTGTCTCCTTTATGCAGTCATTTCTATCTAAATATAAAAATATAGAGACATTAAGTAAAAATGTGGAGATATCACCTAACTAATCATTTAAAAAAAAACCATTCTCAGGGTTAATAGGCCCTAAGACTTCAACATTTCAAGGGGAAATACAGGTTAGAAAATGGTTTCATATACCCATAACAGATCAGTAAGTTTTTGAATTAAAGTACATTTGCAGCAGAGAGTACTTTAATAATCAGAACAACAATTATTATTGATCAATCTCATAACTGCAATTTCATAAAACTATTCATTAAAGATTTTATGAATATTTATGAATTCAGGAGATCAGGTAGATTGCTGGTCTTGGTTAAGTAAAGAGTTTGGAAAAAATTATATTTAATTTTTATTTTTAATATAAGATGTTGTCAGTCTATAAAGTAAAAAGGAAAAAAACATATCCTAGGCATCAAGGAATTGAAAATTAAGAATGATGAAGTAAAAAATACAAAAATTATAATGTACTGAAAATGAACCATGACAACAAATCCATGGAGGTTTATGTAGCCATGAAAAAAATACACTGGCTGTCAGAATCCATATTCACTTTAAGAAAGAAATGTGATATGAAATTGGTAAGTCCCTAACAAGTTAGGAACTTTGCAATGGCTTTCCACATACCTGTTTGAGCAATACTCTATTTTCATATAGGCATTTCAAGGGAAAAGTATATTAGAAAACTAAATTTCAGAGTTTCTCTGCTTAACTGACATTTTAGTTACTTCTTCTATAGAATGGATGTTGGGCTCTTTTTTTTTTT
>VXAC01005113.1:0-69011 GCA_013399225.1 Rhipidura dahli | reverse complement strand
ACCCCCCCTGCCATGAGGGGTGCTTTCAATCTGTGGCTCCTTGGATACTAAAATTAGACCACTGGGATAAATCTCTGGTGGTCTGTCTCACTGCAACACCAAACTATTTTAATTTGTGATTAAAGCTACTGAAATACTACTATGAAGAATTTTCTCCCTTGTCAGGCAATTTGCTGTTGTTCCAAGCTACTACATAAAAGTTACCGTATATGTGTCCTGTAACAGCAGTTACTGACTGCACATAGCAGTCCACTTTCAGGCATCCCAAAAAAAAAAAAAAAAAGGCTGACCATAAGCTGAGCCAGTAGTATTGGCTGGGTTTTTTCCCCTATCCTGCTTTCAGGCAAAACCATGGGAAGAAAATCCTTAGCACTCCTCTTTGCAGCATAATGGTAACATATGTATGTAAGACCCATCAAATGGTGATGGCTTTACTTTGAATACCTTAAATAATATTCTCACTTTTTTTCCAGTCTGTACTTGAAAAACACATTACATCTAATAAAATCTTTAATGCTTGTATTTGTGTTGTGTGACAAGGATCAAACTACCCTGTGAATGTATGAGTGAGTCTGTTAGAAGTAATACCCAAATGCCCAAAATAATTAACAAATTCTTTATGTCATCTTGTAGATGACACATGTGAACTAACAATAAAACTGAGTTAATAAAATAATCCTGCCCCAAAAAAACCCCTGTCTATCTTTCTTTGTAAGCATAAGTTGTATCAACCTTCTAATTCACATGCTGTGCGTTCCCTGGATCTAACAATGGGAAAATGATATTTTATTTGCTTTAAGAATTGCTAGAATAAACAAGAAAATGCCTTTTCCCATCTCTTGATGACGTAAGGTGGACTAAGAATCAAGGTTACAGAAATATCAGGGATGAACTCATCCTCCTCTTCTTCCACTGAGTAGCTTTGGCTCATGAATACAGATGTGACTTACACTACTGCAATTTGCTATCTTGCTAAGCTAAATATCCAGCACTGCTACTAGTCACCATGAAATCCTGATGTATGCTTCCACAAAGAAGAATGACATTAAATTCCAAATCAGTGTTTTGAATTAATGTCGGGTGTGGAGAGGGAGTGTTCAGTATTGGAAAGATAGGGATGGTTTTTTGTAGGAAAGAAATTCATGCTGGAATACAAGGGTGAAGTTTTGTATCATAGACTAGGAATTTTAAGTTATGTCACTTATGTTAGGTGACTCAAGGACCCAAATCCTTAAGTTCCAAAATGAAGACTTATCACCCCCAGAAGAAGCACGGAGAAGACAGAGCCAGATTTCTATCTGGAAAAGGAAATTGACTGTTAACTGAAATTAACCTCTCTGGTGCTTCCTGAATGTTCTTCTGAAATAATCCAAACAAGCAACTGTCCAAAGATTATTCTATACCAGTCATGCCTACGTGATTTTTTAAGTTTCTGTATTATGAACTATATTCTGCAGGAGACCAGGACCCTCGTACCATGAACCAATATGATTTTTGCAAGAGCCCATTTATTGTTTACATTACACTATTCTTATACATTTCTGCTGCTGTAGTTCACATGATCACACATGATCCGATTGGGTCTTTATGCTGTCCATGCTCTGCATGCATCTTTCAGAGAACCTGATTGGTTCTAGCCTCAGATGGTACAGTCATTCTTTTTCTGCTTTCTTGCTGTCTTGTTATTCCATTTTCCAACAGCTTCTTTCCCAATTTAGAATAGCTTACATTTCTGTAGCCTTGACAAATTCCTGAGGTCTCTGCTAAGGTTGAGCAGAACTTGGCTGGTGCATCCTGACAGGATTTGAATGCCTTACAACAATTATCTTCTAGCTACTCCTTTGAGAATAAGTACAAAAGGCAAAGCTCTGAAGTGAATTGCCCTTAGGACTAGTCTGTATTTGAGGCCAAACATTTCTAAATATGTGTTACAGTGACATACAGTTTTTTAAGCTCTATAATGATGGATTATGCTCTACTACTGTTTCAAGCTTGCAAAATATGTGTATGGGAGTCTCACTAATGGTGACTTTCTTTAAAAAATTAAAAAATACTTTCTGCAGATGTTTTAAGATAATCAAGAAATGTGTTCTTTGCAAAAATCTTTCAGAAAATTATTTTTGTAATGGGAAAGGAATGAGGAGTGGAACAGCATACACATGGACAGAATGGAGGAGAAGAGAATTAACAAGCAATTACACTGATATTTGATGAAGATAAATTTGTCTCAGTATAGATTAAAATAACTAAATTGGAGTATGTGGGGGGAACAAAATCTGCATGTTACGCTAATAGCCTAGTTACACTAAAATACCTATTGCTTTCTTAGATGCTTTTTAGGTGAGATTTCTGTGTAATTGACTAGTACAGAGCTATGCCTCTTCCAAGAAAGTAATGCAGCAGTGTTAATCATTGCCATGAGCTGCTTTGTGAACAGCAAGACATAGAGCTGGTACATGGCTGAGGAGAATAAATGTCCAAAATAGAGAATGACCAGAGAACAGGAAAAAAACTCATAAATCACATACACAGAATCATCTTCTATCATCATTATGTCAGTTGGTTTCGGAAGATATGCTTTGAGGCTGTGTGGAAAATATAAGCAGTATCGCCTTGTTCAAAATCAAGTTATGCTAACTCCTGCAATCTGGATTTCTATAAAGAATTTAATGAATTAAGGCAAAAAGTGCCTGGTTTTTAATCCATAATTTAACAATGATTACATATGGAGACCACTGGGCTGCTCCATAGGTCGATTAGTCTTTTTTGGGTTTTTTTTAAGCCCTTACTTCAAAGTTTATCTCTTCCTTCAGGTCTTCTTTCATGCCCTTGCCTGCTCCCCACAGCCCCCTTACATAGCTTCTGATCTTTGCAAGAGCTGACGCACTCTAATTTTAAGAGAGAGATTGTGAATATTGTTTATGAGTCTGGTACATGACCTAATCCCACTGATTATTTTGTTTGGGATTGGTTAGTTCAGTAGATACTTGTTTTCCCAAGTAAAGAACATGGTAAGAGTATCTAAAGCTGTGTTAGATATTGGATATTGCTCAGCCATGTCTACTTCTAGCAAGAGCTGCAGAATGAAATGTAGTGTGAATACCTGAAGTCCAACAAGGTACTGTTCTTCATATGAAGGAAAGCAAGGTTTAAAGTAAAACTCAATTTGTAGAAACTTGAGCAAAGCAGATAGGTGATCTCACAAAGGACCTTCAATCTGGATAAAAGTATACAGGAGTACGAAACCTAAATTACAAACATGAATGTTGTAAGCAATGTTCATCTGTGTGTTCTATGTAAGGTCGCCTTTGAAAAAGGGCTGGATCACTTGTCACTCTAGATAGGCTTCAAAGTTACAAATAATGAAACCACTTGGAAGATCAAAGAGCTATCCAATGGAGCTTAGTTTATTGCATTTTTACATTTATAAGAAAAGAGTAAGTTTAATGCACAAAAGTCCATTTTTTATTGTACTGGACTTAAGTACTTTGCTGAAGTAGAATAGCATAATAGCAGAGTTGGGCTGTTTTGTTTTTAAGACATTATAATTATCCTTAGTGTGAGTATATTTAAATAGATAAAAAAGAAAAACTGAGTACACTAATTCTGCCTCCTGTTATATATAAAGGCCATCTAAGCTATCTAATATTTACTTACCTCAGAGCATTTCTGCAGTCAGGCTCAGCAAAGCCTACTGAAATTATGGTTCAGAAGGTGTGCCCAAGGTTGGAGAGAAATAATAACAGAAACAATAATAATATTGTGTAATGAAGATAATCTGTAACTTTAAATATATGAAGACTTTCCTGTTCAGAATTATTAATGATTCTGAAGAAAGCTCAGTAGTTCCTTGTGTGAAAGAGTGCAAACAGGGAGAAATGCATCCTGGCTTTGAAGAGTTTAAGGGTCGGAACACCAGTACTGGGAAGACTTTGGTAAAGGAACATAGTTTCCCTGGAGGACAGCAAACAACAAAACAGAACCTGTGTATTAAGTTTCTCATGTAGATGTTATAAAATTAATTTGTTGGGCTTCACCTTGTCAGTTACAGTGCTATACCACATTGTGCAATTAAAATTTCTGTGTGACACACAGTTTCAAGACACCTGGGAGTGGTGGAGAAAAGCAGATCATTATAAACCTGGTTTGTGACCCCCAAAGCCTCTTCTTTATGTTAAAAGCTATTGCAGAATCAAGCCCAAATTAGGAAACTAAAAAAAGAAAGTGCTGGACCATTGAATATTAAAGGTAACTTAGTACAAAAGTGTAAAGGTCAAAGAAAATATAGGAAAGTTGGTTGGAAAGGATTTAACTACTTAATGTGGAATGTAATTTGTGATGTGTAAGGGAATGAGTAAACTAACAAACATTAAGTATAATTAAGTATAAATTTATAATTAAGTATAAATTTCCACTTTGTACATACCTGTTGATTTTTAAAGTTACTTATAACATTTATGGAACTCTCCATGGTTAAATATGGATTTTGAAAAAATCAGCAGTTTTATATGCTAGCCTTCATTAGCTAATGAAAAGCTGAAGCATTATATAAAAAAATACTTCTTAAACTAATAATTTACTCAATAGATTTTGCAGGGTAGACAGGGTAAAGATTTGAAATGTCATGGTTTGCCCTAGATTAATAACAAATCTCAGTAGAAATGCTGAAGTAATGTACTGAGGGAGTTAATCTTTCCATCACACCTGTTATGGGTGAAAATCACTAGCCAATAAAGTCTCTGTACAGAATAAATACTTGCTGATAATTCTTATATACTTCAGAAATGGTAAGTAAGCCCTTTCATCAATTCCTATCCTTTTACTGGGTGATAATGTATTGCTGCATACTTTGATTCACATGACCTTAATAATGGACTTACCCTTTGGAGAGTCACAAAAGAGAAATCAATATTGATGACAATTTAGCTATAAAATTGGCAATTCAAAAGGAATACAAAAATTACATTGTTTAGTTTTGAGGCTAAAGTAACATGGATGCTTCAGCCTTACTCTCTAAGAAACTCTTGTAAGCTGAACAGCACATTGGGACTACTATAACTTTTTTATTTTACTATTTTTGGTAGGTGAGAAATGCTGGAGTAAATGTGAGGATCTTGTGGTTTTTCGACACCATTGTAAAACTAGGTCTTTTTCTTTTCCCAGCCCACACCTTCACCCATCAAATTGTTTGTAAAGACATTAGCAAAAATCTTCCCTATCAAAATGATAAAACTTCTAAAATGTTTTAACTAACTTTAGTCAGCGGTTTTGTTTATCATCACCCAGGGAGAAGGGAATGGAAGTTTTTTTTTCAAGAGACTGTTCCCTGGGCAAGGCCTGATGAGCTTAAAATCTCACTGGACTGAGAGCTGCCAGAGAGTGCACAAGAAATAAGCAACCATTAACAAACATCAATGCCCAAACATACTCCCCCTGTGTTGAAGACACCTGGTCTGGGAAAAGATAAATAAGAGAATGAAGAATGAGAACATAATTAGCATCGAAAGTGAAAGAATCAATGACCAATAGGAAACCAAATACTAAGAATTGTGTAATTTGGGACCAATGAACATTGAACTAATGAATTTTTCTGGGCTTTGTCTGAATAAGTATGTGAAACATCTAATAAAGAGCTATGTGTGATGGAATGATTTTCTCTGCACAACCCAGGCAATGTGTGGATGAAGTTATTTCTGTTGCATATCCTGGCCAGAGTGATATGAAAAATGTGGGCTAATGTCTTTACAAACAATTCCATGGGTGAGAGTATGGGTGTTAGTGCCTTTGAAATGGGTCTTAATGTCTCTACCAACTTTAAGCAGCAAGTTTATTACAGAACCCAGACAGTTTGACTCCTGAAACAAACAAATGGGTCTGCACAAGCCTGAATTTCTGAACTTTGGGGGAAAATGACATGTTTAAGGGGAGAATATGTGATGGGTGGTTCGGGAAGGCTGCACCTTCCTAGTACCTCAGCCAATGGGGAAGGGAAGAGGGCAACATGCGGCCGTGAGTTTAGGATAAAAAGAGGTTGCATCCTCTAAAACCTCAAGAGAGGAAACCCCACGGCCATGTGCCCCAATGGAGTCTCTTCCTTTATTTGAGTACAGTTTGGGACTCCTTTGTCTCCTTTATGCATACTAGCTTTTCATAGCATAATTTTCCTCACAAAAACAACATGCTGGCCAGAATAAAGTATGCCTCAATGCTCTAACACTAAAAAATGTTGTCGGGGAGTGAGTTTGGTGGGTTTTTTTCCCCAGAGTTTCAGTGACATTTCTGCTCTGGCAAGCATAAACTTGTGTTGTATTTTGTAAAGGGAGACAGTTGATTCATTTTCCTCTGTAAGGTAGGCAATAATATTCCTACACTTTTGGTTTATTTAGCTAAAATTGCAAGAATCTGTGTAACAAGTGTTTGAAATGCCTTGGAATTTTGCAGTAACACTTCCATATTCCCTATGTATTTTTTTAAAATGGCATATAAAATCAGCTTTTGCTTGCTAAGCTAGGAGTAATTATTTATTTGGTAAGATTGTCAATTAATTTGAACCAAAAAATGGAAAGCCTTTAATTATAAGAGTAAAAATACAGCATTTCTAAGGAGTTCTTATGTATTTATATGGAATATTTCTATAACATCTTTGAAAGTCATTACATATTAATATGTAAGTGCACACAGCACTTAATACATTGACTACAGTTTATGTCTAAGAAAAATCTGCAAGCAATTCTCACTCATTTTTTGGTATAGATATATTATTGCTAAGATGCACATTACTCCTCTAAAATAAACAACTGACCAACCAACCAACACCCAAAACCCCCTCCAACTTGTCAAGATCAAGGTCATTTATCCCAATAGAAGGGTGGAAAAAGATGCTTTTTTGTGTCTTTAGGCAAGCAGCTGGAGAACAATCAAGTCTGACAAGAACAGCATAGAAGATTAAGTGCCCGGTCCTTAATTATAGAAATTTGGCTCTAAAAAGGCAGGTTTTCCTGTTGTCCTACATGCATTTACTGCTAAGCATTTGTCTTGACAGTAATGCAATTTTACCTGTATTTAGGGGTGCAATTGCTGCAGTCTTTGCTTAGCCTGGCTGCATGTATGCTGTGCTGAACTGTGGGTTCCCACGGGCTGACCTGAGTTGGGAAAGCTTGTTACACATCCTGTATGCTGAGCTCTTGAGGTGTTTGCAGACTCAAATTGAGCTGTGACAGTCTTTATAGGACATTGACTTCAGAGCAGGACCAAAGCAGCAGTGCTGGTAAGCATGAAAGCTTCCTGATTGTTCAATCAATTCTGAACAGGATGGAGAAATTATGCAAAGAATGACAATGTTATGTCTGGATGATGTAGCTCTGTCATAGCTGAAGATTACCTGTACTGAAGTCACCCAACCACTTGTGGATATGTTCTCCCATGCAAGGCAAAACCCCTTGAGATGAAACCAAGAAGCAGCAGTACGCCTCTCTATTCCACCCCCCACTCCCCAAAAAAAGAGGCAGAGCAATAATAGAATTAAAAAACAACTCCTCATATCACAAAATTTCACAAGGTTACTTAAGATCACTCAGCATTTTTTACTGCCTTGATGCACCACTACCTTCCACTCCGTTCCACCCTGCATGAAGGCACATAAAAGGAAGTTGAAAGAAATATTAGCTGCTGATACATGACTATGGAGTGTCTGGTAGACTGGAAAGGTTGTCTTTTTTTAGAAGAGAAAATGACAAGCTAACTGTTCTTTTTATGACCTTTGTACTATGCTAGCATAAGTATCCATGGTAACATGACTGCTCATTCAAGCTGGTACATAGCATCAAAATAGCAATAAATACAGATTTAAATTAATGTGATTGAACAGAATGTGCTGCCAGGTGTGCTGAAAAATATACTAGAGTTGGGACACACGAAGTCGGAAAAAAATTATTTTGTTCCTTTTTGGCTGTGCGTATCACCTTTCCTTTTTTTTCTTTTACCTCCCATCACTCTCAGTTTGCTATTGAAGGCTGTAATTTATTAATTCTATTTGTATGTCGTGAATATCTTATTAAGGGACAATACTCATTTTTAAAAGCCTTCCATTCATTTCAAACAGTGAATTTCTGTTTTCTTTGATTAAATACAAAATTACTCCTCAATAAACTAACTAGTTTAAACTATGGGAATTTTTATATTATGCTTGTGATGTATAATGTAGTTTCTGGATGCCTTTCGTAAGAGCAGAGAAGCACATAGGTGACAAAATTTCTTTATTGTAATGACCACAATTCATTCACTTCCAGACAAGCTTGTTTGATTGGGGTTTTGGGGTATCGCAGAGAAAGATTATTTTTGTTTACACATTATACTTTCATATGATTTGACATCAGATGAATTTGTGTTAAGTTAGGCAATTTTCTACACACTCCAAACATCTTTAACCAATGCTGATTTATGTAACTAATGATTAAGATCGGGAGAATACAAACACAGGAAAAAGGAAAAGGTTATTTATTTCTCTGAAGGTCTTTTCCTAGTTTTAGGTGATGAAGGGCTTTCAGAAATAACATTATTCTAAATCCTATTCTGGAAGCTGTTTCTGCTCCTACTTTGATATGGGGTGAATGAACACCTGATTAAAATAGTTGCTTGTGTGTTCATTTCTTGCTTTGACAAGAAATGACACCTGGCTACTTACAGGGACAGGCTGCTCTGGGGCTTGACACCTACTTGGAACAGCTCCTGCCTCCTGTCTTGTTTATATTCACATCACATAAAGACACTAACTGCAAAATACTGGTGGTGGTTTTACTGGAGCTTTCTTTTAACCCTTTCCTTTCCTTTCCTTTCCTTTCCTTTCCTTTCCTTCTTCCTTTCCTTCTTCCTTTCCTTCTTCCTTTCCTTCTTCCTTTCCTTTCTCCTTTCCTTTCCNTTTTTTTTTTTCCCCCTCAGGAAGGATTTCTCGGCCGTGCCCCGCTGTCCCCTTGGAATGAGGCGCCGCACATCACGTCGTAATCCCTCCTCGGCCGCCCCTAAGGGGCGCGTCCTGGCGCAGTCGGCGGGGTACGCAGAAGCAGCCGCTGGGCGGGCCTTGGGCTTACCGCGGCGGCTCTCTCTGCCGCGTGATATCATTCCCGAAGCTCAAATCCGGCTCGGCGTTCCCTTCCTGACGTCGCCTGTCTACTGTGGCGGAGGCAGAACCGTTCCGCTGCGGGCGGGCAGCTCCCTTGGCGAGGCGAGGCGAGGCGCCGTTGGAGGAGACGGGGACAGAGTCGGTGTGAAGACCAGTGTGAGGAACGAAACAAACGGAGGAGGGCCACTATGAAATTCATCGCTGCTTATTACGTGCTGCCTCTCCTTCCTGCCCTGGTCTTTGGCACTAGGTGAGTATCGACAGCTGTTTTCCTTAGAGTGCTCCTCTTTGTTTCGTTTTTCAGATTCAGTGCTTTGAAGAGAAATAACACAGATTTTAGGTTTTCCTGGGGTATTAAGTTTAGAGCAAAGATTGTCTCTGGTTCTTGAATCTGTCTCACTCCTGCTGCTGACCGTCTCAAGACTGAATATTCTCTTGGTGCTTTTTAAGGTGGCTTTTTTTGTTTGTTTTGTTTGTTTGGGGTTTTTTTTCTGTGTGGTTGTGTGGTGGTGGTGGTTTTGGTTTTGTTTGTTTGTTTTTATGATGGGAAAGAGATGTTCATATATAACTTGGCCCACAGCTTGTGGGATGTAACAAGACAGTGAAAAATGTAAGCTTTATATATAGAGCAGTAAAACCAGATAGAGCCTATTTCATTGTCAAGAAAGGCAAACAGCTGAAACTGAGAATAGCTAACATTTTCCCTTGTAGAGTGAAAAAAAAAACCAAAACAGAAACACTTGAACAATCTCAGTAAAGATTCTATATCTGAATATAGATCTGGGGCTTTTTTTTTTTATTGTTAGTATATTATAGTGTTATGTCAATGCCAGTAAACGTGTAAAAAGTTGCTGCAATCTAGAAGAATTCCTTTCTGTGAAAGAATGAGAAAATACGAACAAAATCTATTGCAGCTTAAAAATAAAACCTGTTCTGACAATGCAGTGTTCTGGTAAGATAATGTGTTTTGGTCACTTGTTCAGAGATAGTATATTGTCTATGCTGTTGGTATAATATATTCAGCAAAGAAAAGATGAAGCTGAGACATCCTATCCCCTTGTCTTGGATGTACAAAGATTCTCTGCTGTGTTGGAATAATAACACAGAAACACAGTGCCGGTCCATATGAACCATGCTGATGTGCTTTGGAATATAGCACTTGGAGGAATATATGGTGGTTCAATTCTTCTGATTTAATAAAAGGTCTAAGGAACCTTTCACTAGCAGTCATGTGAATTAATTTGGATTAATAATTTTATACTCATAAAGAGTGATGCATCCTTGGAAGAAGAGTTTTAATGGAGAGGAAGCACCAAACCAGCTTTTGTAGATGCAGGTTTGTATCTTGCATGAGCTTGTGCAGATTAACCTGTACTGAAAAGAAATATAGAAATCTTAAAAACTGCTTGAACATTCATGTGAGTCAGGGTATGTAAGTGTAGAGCCCTAAAAGTGAGTCCTTATCTTCTTGAGCAAATGGTATGAGAGATGAAACATAGCTAATTCCTGATAATTGTAAAAAAAAAAATTCAAATCTCACCTCACCTTTCAAAATAGAGTCAGAAAGAATATCAAAAAGTTGAAATTGGCATGTGGACGCTAATTATGAAAATTATAATTCTGAAAAGTGTGTAAATTTTCATAAGAGTACTATATTGCGGCCTGTGATGATTTATATTCTTATGTAATTGAGGGATGAAAATGATCAATGTGAGAGAAATTCCAGTTAAAATTCTGCCCAAGTATAGTATGTGTTGCAAAGTGAGTTTTGGTACCAGATTGGTTATCCCATTACAAAAAAGAGACTGGCCCTCTGTTGTAGAGTTGGAGATCTATCAAAGTCCTGGGCTACTCTCTTCAGCACTTAGTTGATTTTTAACTGGCTGTGTAGAAGATAGAATAATTTTTCAACAGCACATACTGGAAGGTTAAAAAATGCAATGCAATCAACATGTCATCTACTGGAAAGAGATTATGCTTTAATCTTCTTCAGCAGAAGGCAGTTCTGGCTGTGGCAATTAGTATTTGTTGTAAACATATGGCTAATTCAATGGCTTGACCCCACAGAGTAGGTCTGCAGGGCTAGTTTTGCTTGCAAAAAAGCAGGGTCCAATACCTTGCTGTGTTAAATTGCTTAGCTAAGGCAAAATACTAACTTTGCAGGACAGAGTTTTCCATTATGAGGATTTATTTTTGTAAAAGTTTGTATTCTATTTCATACAGTGGTGCTGAAATGAGTGAACACAGTACTTGTTGCAGTGCTGGACTACTCATCGATTTTTATTCCTTGTCATGGGGTGATGCCATCTTTTTTGCATCATGTCATGGTGATAGTTTTGAAAGATCTCAGCATGTCTTCAAGCCTAACTGCAAACAAATATGAATTGATGAGTTAAGCGATGTTAAGGCAACACGTCATCTTTTCTTATTTAATAACACTGTTAAAAAGAGGAAAATACACAGCTATCAGCATTATTTCGTAATTGTATGTAACTTCTAAACTTGGTCTAAAATCATATGCATGTATCAAATGCCTATAAAATTGCAGAAAGTTCATGGTTTTGAGAAGAACAATCTTTACTACATTGTCTAAACTGGATTTTGGTATGGCTTTGAGACACAATGATAAGTCTTAATCATATTTCTGGTTGGTTGTAGTGCCAAAGAAGTCGTAGGATTGAACTGAATTTGTCTATCCAGTTAAACATATATCTATTGATGGCATAAGTAAAAATTACTGCTCTAAAATCAATCTCTCAAAATGTAAGGTGGAACATTTTTGAAGGTGAATTTAGCTTGGTAAAAATTACCAAATTTGTGTTTTCCTGTCCACTTTTATGTTTCCTTTGACATTTCAGTTTTGGCATATTTAATGTGATCGTTTTTATATGTTGATTTTTTTCAAATTATGCTGAAGACAATACAGGTTTTCTCATATCAGAAATGAGTCTCACTGCCCTGAGACTTCAGGGAGTAGACACAGTGTACAATAAGCTTGGGGTCTTATTCTGTGGCCACTTTGCATGCTTTTGTGGCCCCAGTCACCTGAACAGTCTGATTGGAATGCTGCTTGTAAAAGGGAATTTTACATGAAGGCAGTCATTGGGGTCAATAACTAAGATCTATACTCCAGATTATCTTGTCTAGTGAGACCTCCCTACTTTTAGCCAAAAGGACAATTTTCTGAATATTATTTGAACATTACTATTGAAACACTGTATAACAAAATTTTTTGTAGAAGAAGCCTGATGTGAAACNTTTTTTTTTTTTTTTTGTGACAGTGCACTGTTCACTTGTGAAATATGACATAAAAGACACTGAATAATTTGATCAAAGTAGAATGCTTCATAGCAGAGAACAGGACCATAAACCCAACAAGATGCACTTCAATAACAATAGTAATATTTCTACTACAGCTACTCATTTAATGTATGTACAAAGAATAAGACTGTAAAAGACAGGATTTTTTTTAATTGTAGAGAAGTAGCTGATGTTCATTTTTTCCCTAAAAGTAGAGTTCATTGTGAGTTTTACTACACTGATGTTACAAAGCAATCTGTAATACAATGGCTTCAGAAGAATGCATCTTCTGTTGTTTGTAGGAGAATAAAAGTAGTGGGTTCATTTCAAGTTGCTTAATGAATGTACAGGTATTGATCTGGTATATGTCAACTGTTGGAAGTGATAAAAATATGATGAATTTCCTTATTAAGCTTGAGAATGGTTGAGCTTTCCTTGGATGTACTTTCAAGGTCAGCTATTTTCTTTACATTTGTTTAAGGGATATGAAAATAATTTTTTCCCTCCTTTCAGATAAAGGTGTGTAAATGACTCAACCTGTGACTTGAGGAAAGATAAACATATTTGATGTTACTGTACTGGCATGGAGTAGAAGAACGTTGAAAATCCTTGTTTCTAGTTTTTTAAGATCGTTTTGGTTGTAAAAACACTGGTCTATAATCAGATGTTGAAGGTAACTGTTTTTTATTTAGACTGATATGACCGTAGATGGAGCCCTTCTTTATAGATTTTGAAGTATGAAGCTCATTGGATGTCAATGCTCTTGGCTGTAGCCATACCATTGTAACATTCTCTCTGGCAGGTAGCCAGAACCAATTCTCACTCATGAGATCTCGGGCTAAGGTCCAGTATTGTCCCTCTTATTCCCCACAATTGAAGATTAATCCTGCACAGTTGCAGTAGGCTACTTCTTTAGGAGGAAATATGATACATTTTTTGCCGTAGGTTCTTAATATGCTTTCTGAATTCTTTCAGAAATGCAGGGGTAATAAATATCATTTTTCTCTTGCTTAGAATTCACACTTTCGTTGTCTGAATTTTCTGGGCCCTGAAAACTTCCTGATTTCTATCAGTGTGGATGATGATGCTTGTTCGGTTAATTGCTTGCTAGGACTTATATTTGAGGTACAGAAGTAATATTTAGGATGGGACTTGTGGCCATACTGTACATGAAAACTATGTGCTTTTGTTATGGATTGTGTTTAAGTATAATGGGTGCTTAAAGCAGTGGTGCAATTCCATAATTTCATGGAATGTGTTTGGCTTGATGGATTTATTTTGATGATTTATAAGAAAGTGCCTAACACAGTGTTGGGGTTTGAAAGTTTTCCTTTTCTGTTCTTTTCTTTTCCCTTGAGGAATTTTTTCCCCATGTGTGTTGCTGGGGAACAAATAGCTGGGTACTTAAGAAAACAAAGGGAAAGGACCAAGAAGGCTACACTCTGGCACGTGGGGAGTGGGGGGCACAGCTCGGCAGGCTGGGCACTCAGCGTTTGGCACGGGGAGAGACTGCTGCTGCAGTGGTGAGGAGAACTCAACGCTGAGCCTCTGCTCTTCTGGCTGTCTTTCCTTCTGCGGGAGAAGCCCTGGGATTCCCAAGCCTGCTCTTTCCTGCCCTGCTGGGAGTGGGGCTGCGGCCACCCTGCCTCTGCTGCTGCTCTGAGCCTGTGCTACTTTGTAGCTCCCCGCACACCCTGCCTGCCGAGACCTCCCGGGGTTTCCTGCTGCGGCTCCGGACTCGTCTGCCACCCAGGACTTGTGCTTGTCTCTGCCGCTCCTGAGGCTCCTGCCGGGCACCGGTACCAGCTGCCCAGGGGGTTTGTGAGGCCTTTGTTCCGTCCCTTCCCGGGACCCCGAGCCGCCATTGCCGCGTGAGGGCCGAGCTCGCTCCGGAGCGCCCCCTGCAGCCGCGGGGGAACCATCGCACCCGCCCTGCTGGCCGGGGCACTGCGGGTGGGGTTCTGTTTGCTGGCACTGCCAGAGTTATTGGTGTCTGCTCGTGTTGGTTTTTATATATATATATAAGTAAAGAACTGTTATTCCTATTCCTCACATCTTTGCCTGAAAGCCCCTTCATTTCAAATTTATAATAATTCGGAGGGAAGGGGGATTGCATTTTTTTCCTTTTCAGGGGAAATGAAATGAAAAAATGCAATCAGGGGAGGTTCCTGCCTTCCTTGACGGACACCTGTCTTTCAAACCAAGACACACAGCAGACTAGAAGTGACTTGCACTCTGCTGCCAAAGGAATGGAGAAAAATGCATTGGCAATATCGATGGTGCTCAATATACTTTTGTGATGTTGGAATTCTGTTTGTTATGCTATGGAAAAGGCATTTCTGCCCAGGAGACTTGCCATGGAGTTACTTTTGACATTTTAATGTATTCTTTGTGTTTTGAAAAATTAGAATGCGAACACTTTCCTGTGTCTCATTTATTAATTTACAGTAAGGACAGAAGATAAGGATATCTTAACCTAAATTGTAATCCTTTTTTCAGTGAGATTGTGAGCTCAATATTATTTTTTATATTTAATAGAAAACTGTTCTCAGACAATATTCCTTACGATGTACCACTCTGCGGACAAAGAAATCTCATTTATGCCACTTGTCAAAGCAGTGTTTCTTCCCATTGTTTAGTTTTGCACAATGGGTGTGGCATCTGTCTTGTAAGGGTAAGATTGTAAATATTCTCTATATAGAAGTTAAGTAATATGTTTTTCGGAAAGCATGGAGATTTTGCATACTATCCTTCAGTCTTAATACTGTGCAAAGGTTTAAGATGTGTATTGTTGTATTTGCTATTTCAAACACATTGGAGGGCAAGTACCTTTTAGAAATACTGAAGAATAAATATGACATTTCATCAAATAGCAGTTTTTGTGTGGTATTATAGTTTTCTTTACTCCCTTTCCTTACTTGCCTATCTTACCCTTTACATAATTCCTATGTTTATTGATGTTTACTTTTACTGGTTTTTATCTTAGCCATATTTTTGTAGTGTTCCCTCTTAAGTTTCTGCTGTATTTGTAGGGACAAACAGGTACAATATTGTAGGTACAATACTTCAGTCAATCATTAAGAAATCAATACATGAATGTTACAAGCTGAAGAAATGTGTACAGAATTTCTTGATATCCTACTTGTTGATATTGATTAATAGCTTCTGTGGAAAAAAAAAGTAGAGATTTCTGGTGTTTTAATGCGCTGTCTTAGGAGGAAATGACTTGTTTGCTGCCAGCTAGTGTATATTACCCAAAATGTTCATTTTTCCAGCCATTTACATATACTTCTCGTCATTTATGAATGGTCATATTTGGTTAATTTGTGGTCAGTTTCCTTGCAGGAAATACGTAGGTTTTCTTTGAGTTTGCCAACTGTGAAAGTTGAAGCTGGTTGAAAAACAAAGTAAACCTACTTTGGACAAATTGAAGCACTTAGAAAATGAAGCATGTATTTGCTGAGTCACATCTAATTGCAGAACTAACACCTTTCCCTTTTAGTTGGAGATGGAACTGCACCAGAATGTCTTTCTAATATCTCCATATAAAAGTCTTCCAGGTCATCACACTTCTACCCATGACATTGCTGCTATGCTCTTGCTTTGACAGCATCAAAACACCTTCTATGCAACAACAAGGCGAACAAGGATTTATGATGGGACCCAGTCTCTGTAATTTCACCATATTGAAGTGACACATAAACAAATCACCAGTAATTTTTATCGGTGTTTACATAGTTATGTAAACACCCATAAAAACTACTGGTGATTAGTTTTGGTAGTGGGAGGGGAGACAAATTACCTGGTGTAAGTGGTAAAAAAAATAGTTTAGTCATGCTTTATATTGTTGAATTCTCTAGAGATGAGACAGTTCTTCAGGTGATTCTGTGTTTTTGTTGATACGAATGACTGTAGAAGTAGGAGCTCTGCCTTTGTACCTCAGAATTGCTTCATGAACCAGGAGCAGCAAAAAGCCCAGCAATTACACTATGCCCATCTTATATATGTCATCCTCATCACGTTTGAATGATTTTGCAGCCATGTGTTTGTTTCGGGATAGTCTTTGGCAGTAAACATGGGGAAAAATCCTGAGATTTTACTGAAATGTGGAAGAGAAAAGAAAAAAATATGTGGAAAAATTGAGCTGACAAGACTGAAAAGCAGCAGCTGTGCTCTGGGTAGCATTAGATTGTTAAGAAAGTTTCTTCCTCTTGACGCAGTGTAATGAAATGTGCGCTCGATGTGCAGAGAGAGACTGTCTCTCTTGAAAATAGAGAACAGACATCAATTTTTATGCTGCTTTACTTAGGATTTTTTGTTAAGAAATATTTTTCAGGATGGGGTGAAACTCGACAAGGGTGCAAATCAAAGAACTGTGTTTAGGTGTTTAGTTGCTGAACCTTTGAGATACTATGCTGAAACTAGTTAGTTGATAATTAATTGTTTTTTCAGTGCCAAAATGTGCAAAATAGCCACTGTATTCTTATCACTTATCAATGGCTGGCATAGTCCACCAGTCCTGCTGTACTTCTACCCCTCTGTTCTGTGGAGAGTACAGAAGGTCCTGGCATTTACTCCTCTGAAAATAGGTACTGTTGATTTTTTGTTGGCTCTGATTTGTTTTCTTCCCCCTTCTGTGAAGGGAGCCAACATTTGTCAAGGGACCAGATATTTTTGGGAGGCTTAATACCTATAATCTGCAATGGATTTTCTTTCAAGTGAGCTGAAAGAGTCTAATCTGATGACTTTTGAATTTCAGAAGGTGACAGCTGGTTGACTGCATTAACCTTTTGAAAATCTGAATGTAAACAAGAGCTATATTCTTTGAAACTTAGACTGTTCTCTAGATGCTGATGGGTGTGGGGGATACCAAATAGTTGTGATTGTTAGGAATCCATCCTGACCTCTTTTAGAAAGTTTAGCCTTGCAGCTGTCTTCATTTTACCCTCAGTCAAGGAACAAGATTATTTGGCTTAAAGCAAAGGGTAAGGCTTGGGTAATTAATCTGTAACCATGGTGCCTAAATGACAATTGAATGAGGAGGGGTCAGAAGCCAATACAGCATTGCTGCTTTTCTTCTGCTTCTTTCATTAAGCTTATTTACTGTTGCAATCAGTGCAGCCTATGCAATTTAATTTGGTGAAAAATCAGTCTCAAACTCAAATACCTATTTCTGTGAGACCACTGCATTAATATATGAATATATATTCATTCACATATGAAAAAAACATTGTCTTGAAGTGCATACATAGTGAATAAAGACTCATCTGCTTTTTTGTTTACTTGTAAAACCACTATCTGCTCTTCAGTATACAGATGTGCTGTATTTGGCTCAGGAAGGAAAGTTTATGAAAGCAGACCTTTAATTTAATTTAATGTATTTCTTTAACTCTATTCCAGTTTCGAACATCCTAGTTCTTTCCGTAATTTTGACTCAGCTAAATCTCCTTTGGCACAAGGGCAGATTGTCATCTCTTCCTGGGCACAGAAAGAATTAAAATGCTGTAAAAACTAAATAGTAACATCAGTTTAAAGAAATAATAGTCCATTCGACTCTGAAAAAACTTGCATTTCTATCTGTTTTAATGTCCTAGCGCGTAGTATTGTCAGTTTCATGTGTACCTACACTGACAAAATTTAAACAGCTTCTGAAAATAGCTAGGAAGAAATACAGGACATGTATACCAGAACTAATGGTTTAAGGAATATCTGTTTCCTTTGTATGAGATGACTGCTGCATCACTGGCTTATAAAATGTAATCGTAAATGTTTAAGCCATTCCCATCAAGTAGGTGATGTGCAGAAGGTGACGCTGCAGTCAGGTTTAAATATTTTAGTGTTCACTCACATCGTATGTTTCTTTGTTGCTTAATCTTGCTGGTAATGTCACATGTTAAAATGGTACTTTTACGTGTAATGGAAAACTATTATCAATAATATTCAGTAATTACAGGAACCTGGAAGTTTTTATCACACTAGATTAAACCTTATGACACCCTGGAAGCAGTATGGAATAATTTAATCTGCCTTAAATCTTTCCATAATTATAGGGAATTATTAAGGTGGCTTGCGCCATTCCTTTAGAAGAATATTCAGTGTCTATAATAGAATCTTTGTTCTTGTGAATATTTGCAAGAACCCATCTGGAGAAATATGTAGATGTGTTTTCAGAAATTCAGCTGGTTAGTAAGATGGAAACAAACATACATATCTGAGCAATCCCATCAACCACCTGATTTTCAAGGAAACCATTGAGAAAAATCACTTTAAAAGGTCAGAGTTGTGAAACTGCCAAAGCCATTCTGGGACCTGATAGGATGAGATAAAATATCAAAGGAGGTGATGGGAAAACAGGCTAATTTCAATACCTGTTAGAAGGAGGTAGATAAAAAGGGACATTATGCAGTGAATGAATAAGTTGAAATACTGATGCTATTCCAGAGACATGCTATTTACCTATGTTTTACCAGAGGCTAAATGTATCTGGGTGCTGCTCCTTCTAAACAAAGATTTTTTTAAATGCTGTTTGTGTAGAGAGAAAATATTGGAAGAAAGGAGAGTTTTTAGGCTCTTATTGTTACTGTTCAGCACTTAGAAATTATAGTTGACATAGCTTTAATTCTTTAAAATAAAAGCTTAAAAAATGTTTTAAAAATATGTTTTAAAAGTCTTTTAATAAGAAAGCAGTAAAAAACCTAGCACTTCAATTTTTGGAAAATAGAACAGGTTCTTCTTGTGCTACAGATATCTATGTTCCATGTATTTTAAATGTCATAAATTATACATACCTAGTGCTAACTTCAGGGTAAATCTTTTGGGGTTCTACAGATAACACTGTTTTAAAGATAGTGTATCTGTGTATGTGTGGAAATCTGGGTGCTCCTTACTAATGACACACTAATTAGGATGGAGAGAACTCCTACCTGATCTTTGTTAATCTAATGAAAAAGGAGTGGCAGTAAGAAAGTCTCCTCATCTGGAGTAGACACCAAAACATCATTGCGGATGCTGATAAAAAGAAATTGGGAATTGCACAATTGTAATCAATTTCATTGGTGTATTTTTTTCTATGTACTTCTGCTTCTACAAAATTAAATACTTCAGAATAGCTGAATCTTTTTTTTAGAGGCTAAGGCATCAAATTTGGCTACATTTTTGCAGACAAAAATACCAAATTCTTTCTACAGATAACACTGGGTTTTATTTTTTTATATCCCTCCACTTCCTTCAAATGCAAGACATTATATTGGAGATAAGCACTGTTTCTGGCAAATATATTAACTTGGAATTATTCTGCCAACTTCTACTTTTGCAGTCTTTCAGTTGGACAGTCTTGCATTTCAGTGTATAAAAAGATGTTGACTTTCTTTTAAGTCCTTGCATTTCAGCAGAATTTTATATTTATGTTGATGATGGCCATTAGTTCCTGTCATTGTGGCACAGGTCACACTGCTAAAAGAAACTTTATTGGTGTATTGTTAACTGCTCACTCAGCTATTGGTAATCTTGGCGTGTGTTTCTTTGTGGCCCATTCATCAGTATAACCTCCTGTTGCAGCAGCATCTGACACATCCTGAAGTTGTTCCAAATAATTCCCATAGGGATGTTAAACAGTGGATGCTTTTGCAAAGTCTCTCTTCTTAAGAGGCTCTGAAGCTTTTGCAGGGTTTGCATGGCAGGTAACCTTCCAAATCTTCTTCAAAGAAAGAGCTGAATCTTTTCAGACCTCCAGTGCTTTTATGTTTCACCTGAATATGAGGAAGAACTTCTTTACTGTGCAGGTGACTGTGCACTGGAACAGGTGGCCCAGACAGCTTGTGGAGTCCCCCTCTCTAGACATATTGAAGAACTCTCTGGACATGGTCCTGTGCTATGTATTCTTGAGCAGGAAGGTTGGACCAGTTGATCCACTGTGGTCTCTTCCGATCTTACCCATTCTGTGATAATGTGAAAGAAGAGTGTTCATTCTTTTACCATAAATTCATTGACTTGCAGCATAATTTTCAGTCCAGATAATTTGCAGCAAATTAAGTGACTTATATTGGGCTTCAAATTTTTATTTGTGTGGAGGAGAAAAGTGGGAAGATTTCTTTTCCTATTTTCTTTCCTTTATTTTCTTCTTCCAAAAACCTGTGTTGGAATTAATATATAAAACTTGATTTAGGTGGAAAAATCCCTTTAAAGTCCATGGAACAACAATAATGGTGGAATGCATAATATACAGATCTTTGTTCTTTTTTGGTCAACGGTTTCTTGTTTCACAACCTGCTAGCGTATTTACTCTGGAATTCTACAGAAAAAGTTCATGCATCTTGTTTACTTAGTTTTCCGGCAATGATGAGAAAAGGGAGACTCTTGATACAAGATTTTGTCACTTCTGTTATGGAAATACTGTTTCACTCTTTGCCCTCTTCCCATTTTACTTTTAACATTTGGTATACTGAAGGATACTGTTCTTCAGCAGTTTTATAACTTTTTATTTGTGTAAGGAGTACAAGAATTAACTGTCCAAACTCTACGGCATCCAATTGCCAAACACACAAGAGCTCTCAGGTATACAAAGCTTTCTGACTTCTCTTTCTTTTATATTTCTCTGAGAATCATTTTATTCTGGGAAATGAAAGACATTATTCTTCCAAGCTGGTCGGGTTTCATTTTATTTTCTGAATATTAGTGAAAATTTTGACCTTAGTTGGGTACCTTAATTTTGCCCTTAATTCAGTACCTTAGTGGGTACAGAATGGGTGTCATAGTAGTTGCAAGACACCTAGTGTCCCAGGTTGACCTTTAACAACTCTAGTTTATTTCTTGAATACTTTAAGCCTTTGTTTTAAAAGTTGCTTTCCTTTTGTTTTTATTAATGTTTTCTGCTCAGAGTTGTTCATAGGATATTGCTAGCCCTCTGCATAAATATGAGTAGGGGAAATACCAGCATTCATCAAATTAGTACTGAGTTTAATGTGCCTTCTAGTATGCAAAAATGAAGAATGCAGCCATGGCAAGGCTGTATTTCCATTTCTCTTAGAATTCAACAGGCAAGTATAAAAAATGGTATGTATCTGTAAGTAATTGGGTGTTGCATGTCAAAAGGATGAGTTGGACGTCATAGCTGAAAGATGTTTCTGTTGAAAATTGAATCTAGATATGTAATGTTTAGATTGTGGCACTGAGAAAAGAAGAAAACAATAATCCCTATATAATAGCCATTATCTGAGGTCAGTGACTAGACTGCCATGTAAGAGTCATGGTACTACCCTTCCAATGAATAAGAAAGAAATGCAGTACTGCGTGGAACTGGCTCCCATCGTCAGCTGGCGCTGCAACTTTATTCCAGCTATGAATGTGGCCATTAACCAAGTGAAGACATCTTTTAATTGTGAGCATGTCTCTTTGCCAGTTCAATTAGCACTTTCAACACTTTGATCCGAATCAGTATTTAAGACTTGATTCTAAGGCTGAGCTGCATAAGAACAGCCAGTGTTTAATGTCAAACATGTAAAATAATGTTATGTTACCTTTTATTTTCAAAACTAAACTAGCCCCTTTGAGATAACAGCAGCATATAAAATGGAGCTCCATCCAGACTTCTTGTGCAAGAATGTGTTTTAGTCTGTGTGAAGGTTTCCACCTATCCAGACTGTATTCCTTTGGTGTGATATTGATCATTCTAGTACCTACCTGACACCTTTCTTACTCAAATGCATAGATAATTCAAAAAGGTTGCATATTTCTTCTGCAGCACGCGGATAACAAGGAGGTAGATAAGAGAAAATCAGGTGTTTGTATGGACAATAATGATATCTAATATCTCTCTTTCTAATCTCTGTCTTTTGCTACTAAAGAGTATTTGTGCTAAGAGTGCCCTTGTTGTTTAAATAAACTGTACTAACGGAGTCTATTTTGCAGATGATGCTTTTTACCTTTATCTTAAGTATTTGCAAAATCTAGAAACACTGTGGGGCTGTCAGTATTATTTCTTTAAGCTAAATCAGTGGGAAAGATGGTAAATGCTGCCAGAGAAATCTAAGCAGTTTTATTAGAGCTGTGCTTTGAAGAATAATGAGCAAAACTTGTAGAGAGGCATCAGAAGTTATGTTATTTAAAAGCAGATAAAAAGAAAATTATGGCCATCTTCTGAAAAAAAAATAGGAAGATACTGTCTGCAGAAATTAGCTGAGGAGCAGAGAGGTGCTGCATTTAAAATGGATTTTGGATCAAACCTATGTACACAAAACCTCATTTTTGGGTAGTAGTTACTCCATGACATTTTCAACACTTTATTTGCAGTAATGTCCAAGTATGCCTGCCTAGGTGAAGCCAGGCAAGAATTCTTTTCTTTGGGTATTGGTTTAAGACAATTTTAAGGAAGACACTCTAAAAGGAGCTACCTCCTCTTTAGTTATAACTAATCCCTTTCCAGCAATAAGGAGAAATGAATACAAGTAGATATAAGTGAAAAAATAGCACTTTACTAAAAAAAAAAAAAGAAAAAGAAACAGCAACAGGAAAGAATACCAGTAATAATTAGTTTAAGAATTGCTGAAATCTTGAGGACTTCCTGGGAACAAAGAGAAACTCACAATGGTGGAGTGACCCCTTCTCCTAGATGGTGCCCTTCACAGGGAAACACAGGTAGAGAGATGACAGGAAAATGGTGGCAGCTGCTTCCCTTGTCTGCCCTTACCTCTCTGGCTGCAGCAGCTCCATCGCTGAATGTGGCTGGCACACTCCAGCAACTGATACTCGATCAAGGGCTAGAACTCACAGTGGAAGTTCACCTTTCTTTCAGCAGAAAGCAGCTGGCTGGGGTAACTTGGACTCTGTGCCTTCTCACTTTGGCCAGGCATTGGTGGTGGGCTGGGATGACTGCAGGGAATGGGCCTGCTATGCTCCTCTTAGCGCGATGCCATGGCTGCAGTTAGGCACTCAGAATCTGGCCTGAGGCAGTCCATGACTGTGAAATGCTCCCTCTCAAAAAAAAAAAAAAAAAAAAAAAAAAAAAAAAAAAAAAAAAAAAAACTTTAGTCGTCTCTCANAGAGCAACCCCCTCTGAAAAGAAACAGAAGAAAACCCAGAAGGGAAGCCTCTGCTTTGAGAAGAGCTATGAGGCAAGAGAGAGGTCTGGTTGGGCACCTCTGACTTCTAAAAAGCCTGGGACAATGCCCCCAGCCTTTGCCCGACTTTTCCATTTTCTGGGCATAGGGTCATAAAGAGACAGTAACAATTCTGGGCACAGGTGGCTATGGAATGCAATCATGTTTTGGGTTATACAGGACACTTTGTTAATGGTAGTCAGCGTGCATTTGCCTGCCTGTTGTGTTTCTCAGCATTACACTAAAGTCCAAACCCACTCCAGCTGCAGTCCCCCTCTATCCATGTCCCCTGCCTTGCACACCAAAAATTCAACTCAGTCAGTGCTATAGTTGAAGGACACAGCTTTACTGAGGATGAAGTCCTTTTCAGAAAGCCTTTGCCTGCCTGAGTCAGAATTTTTGGGGAGTGTTATAGGGGAAATTATATGGTTGACATTGTGTCCTTCCAGGTATTGATGTACTGGTGTGGGAAATGTTTCCAGGAAAACCTATTTTTCTCCATCTTTATCTGTACTCAACTCTACATACTTTTTCTGTTTATACTCAGCTAAAATGTTGTTGTTGACATTGATGAAAGTACAATAAGATACCTTTGTGCTTTTCATGGGCCTTCCAGTTGAAGAGCTGAGTACATTAAAATTAATACTTCTATCAAGAAACCAAACAATTGAAGACACTGAAAACAAACCATGGCCTCCAACCACTACATTTTTTAATACTGGGTAGTTAAAATTTATTCTACTGGGGGAAAAAATTAATACTACTAGCTCACTACGACAGAGCCTCGTAAGTGTATCATAACTTAATAAAAAATACTTTTCCCTGCTCTAAGAACTAGATAGAAAGGAAAAGAAGGCACCGAGTTACTGCTGTCTTCATATTTATTATTTCTTATCTCAAAAGCTCCTGCGGCTGCAGCAACACAGCGCTCAGCAAAGAGAGAAGAAATGTGTCACTTATCACACCTACAGACACTTCTTATAGGCTTATTGTCCAATTAATACCCCAAACGCAAGGTATTTTTACATTTGAACCAAGATTCATAAAATAGCGCTGTCGACGTTACCGGAACTGCAGCAAATTTCATCCAGTGATTCTATAGTAGAAAATGGAGGGATTGAAGAAGAAAGGAGAAACACTAAAACAACAAGCTGTCCTCCATCTTGGCTTTTTCGCCTCTTATCTATTTACTACAATAACAAACCTAAAACCCTCTAAATTTTCACCCAGTGACAGTCCTGCATAACATTCTATCACTTAATCTAAACAGTTTCTTCTGTTTCCCAGAGTGTTGGCAAAGTTCTCCAGAGGCAAAGGTCAAAAGAAGTGCTGCCCATGGGGGTTAAAGCCTTCAAAACAGGTTTCAAAACAGAGAGAGGAACACTCTCTGCACTCTGGGCTCCAACACTAACTTATAAATTTTTATTGAAATTAAGAATTGTTTCTTTTGTGAGTATGAAGTGTAGTAGGAATATATTAATTAGCTATTCTATAAGAACAGCATTTCCCAAGGGATGTTTCTGCTGGAGTTAGAAAGAATTATAGGAGAGAACTGAAAGACAGTTCGAACCGCCCTTGTTTTCCCTGAAGATCATTAGTAGACTTCAGATTGACAGTATATGCAACTTTCTGAAATATATACTGCTTACTTCATCCTTTTCTCTTTATGTCTGTTTGTATATGCACAAGATAGTGTTGTATTTGCAGCTTTGGATCTTAATATATGTTTCAGGATTTTGGTGCTAAACTTTGGCTAACAAGGGACTCTTTTAATTGGAAAATCAACATGTAGCTTTTCCAAGTTTTGATAATTTGATTCCACTGAAGTAGGCAATACTGAAATAACATGTAATTTACATTTCAAAACAAAAGTCTTATTTTTACCATCAGGCCTAAGGATTTTTTTTCTCTTGAGATATTTCTATTGGGAAAACCAGTAGGAAGCTGAATCATAATGACATATACTGACTTTCAGGCTGGTGTAAAACCCAGAAAGGACTGACACCAACTCTTCTAATCAATCCCAAACATTTGACTGTTTACTAGTTCATACTGCAGCCACTGGTTTAAATCAGCAGATAGAAATAGTTTAATGGTAAGTGCTTTTATAAAACACTAATGCATAATGTTTTAGTGAAATGTAATTTCTGATGAAGTTTAGTGGAACTAGGTTGCTGTTAATAGTTTAGTAAATATTTCTTACAAATGAAGCAATTTTGCATCAATTCACGTGTGGTGATATCATCCAACTCATCGGATGGGATTTAGAGACATTTTAGATTAAGCATATAATTTTCAGGACAAATACTGTGTTAAAAAGAATCCTGTTGAGAATATAAATTACTCAATTGTATTTACTTAGCTGGTGTGTTTCTAGCTGGTTTTAAAACATAATTTTAAAATGATCCGTGCAGTTTTGTTGTTCAAAAATCATATTCCTTATAAGGTATGATGAGCCTATTATAAAATTTTTAAAAATTACCTGTTTTGTCAAACTACTGTACTCATTTGGCAGAAATTTCATTAAACATGAGATGGTCTCAAATAACTATGTAATGGAAAACTGGAAATATAAAATAAATGTGGTCAAAAAAGTCTAGGAGAAGATAGCACCTAATCTCGTATTGAACATGGATGTGTTCCTCTTAGTTGTACTTTTAAAGCAAGGTGTTACAGTTGTAGTACATCTTCGAATTTTTTCTTTATAGGTTCTGTGGTGAAACATTTCTGTTGTTACTACAGAAACAGAAGATCATGAAGTCTTAAAATATTATAGTGGTACAACTTCATCACTTGTTTCTTATCTGTTGGATGATTACTTGACTTGGTAATAGTGAGTATTATTTCCTGGGGAAAAAAGAAAAGGCAAAAACCCCTAAAAACCCAACAACCCAAAAACTTTGGGAGAGCAGAAACAAGTAATGTTTTTGCATCTGGAAGATTAATAGTTTTTAGAAGGAGTTTTAAGTGTCTGCAATAATTCCCCATATATGCATTAGTAACAATAACAAAAAAAAAAAAAAAAAAGAAACTGCACTATCATAGTAATACTTGAGGTTTATGTTTCGTGGAGTAATGTTGGTCTTCCTTGGAATCAGAAAGAAACCATGACATTTACTTGAAATCAGAATTTGTTCCTGCTATGAAGAAGTGCATATGAACATTTATTGGGTGAATCCTTCCTAACAGCCCTTGAAAGTAACAGCGAAATAGAAGTTTGTTTCTTTTTTTGCTGAAGGTGAAACAAGATTTGAGTTTCTGTGATTCGGTTGCATTTCAGACAAGGAAACTGAACTTCTCCATCATATTTCTTGTTGAAAATTAACATCTGGATGCTCTAGGAAGTTGGGACGAGAGGTTTTCCCTGTTTGAAAGAAAAAAGCCGAAATACTAAAAAAAGTCTACAGATGCAATTGTTGAACTTCTTTATGTAGCCTGTATAATTTTTCACTAGCAGTATCGATTTAGACCTGTGAAATTGCTACAAAGGTGTCAAGTATGGGGGGAAAAAAATAGCAATGCAGTCCAACTAGTACTTGCATTATGCATTTAACCTGTACATCATTCATGGAGTAATGAGGACAGGGTAAGGCTTTTAAATAAGTTCACTATGAAAGATTCTGTCTTTTAAACTCAGGAATCTGACAATTTTTAAGCAACACACTCTCCTGCTTAATTTTAATGCTAGCAGTCAGAAAAGATATATTTCCACGTTCAATTGTGATTAATATTGCATATGCAACAGTGTGCATTTAATGGTTTCTACAGCAAGTAAATGGAAAAAAGCAGCACCATGAATTGCAAATTTCAGGCTTCATACAGAAGAGTAGCTCAGAACTATTTTTCAGGGTTTTGGCATTAATTAGGAGCTTTCTTGTTTTGGACTTGGTGTATGGTTAGCGATCTTTGATGTCAGCAAATTAACTTTGGCTTTAATATATGCAGTGTAGGTAATTGGCTGTTTTTTCTAATGAGTGTAATAATTCCTTTTCTTACTAATTTAAAATCATGACATAGGTGGCCTTCCAACCAAAATGAAGGAATGACAAAATGTATGTAATTTTCTCCCTCTTTCTTTCTTAATGTCATATAGCTGTTTCTCATCTCTTTCTTTCCAAGTGAAAGCCAGGTCTGTAGTTAAATTTGGCTTGAAAAAAAAGCATTAAGGAAAGTGTATTTCTTTATTCTTGACTAACATGCCATTAGATCAGTGAGTTCAGTAGAACTATATAGTTACTATTTAAAGGACTATATGAACCAGACTTCCTTGCTGCTTTCCATTTCAGTTCATTTCAGTTCATTTCAGGACTTACATGATACTGTGTAATACCAAACTTGTTACAGGTACACCTTCTTGGTCAGAAAGACTGGGCAGGGGTTTGAATATAAAATTGAAGTCAAATTGAGGTAAGACTTCAGGTTAAAAATTCATGGCAAAGAAAATACTCGATTGTTGTTTCAACTTTTTTTTCAATAGAATACACAGCATAGCAGAATAGTATGTTAATTTTACTTGGTGTCTTAAAAGGGTGTGCCTAAATTTACTGCAACCACCTATATTAATTGGCTAAAAAGAAATAGATTTGTTTTCTCCTATTCAGAAATTGCATTCCCATTTTATAACAAAAAAGTTGTTTTTACCAATTGAAATGAATAGTCTTTTTTTTTTGAAATAGTGTGGGTGGATTTTCTACACTGATCAAAACATTGAAGTATATCTAGCATGAGTAGACTTAGGTGGATGCCTAGTGAATTAGGAAATATAAAACAATTAAAGCCAGTATAGATGTTTCTACAGCTTTAAAATGCTAGCATTTCTTTTTCTAAATCTGTTGGATACAAGTATATTGGATGATTGTTTTAAAACGATTGTACTATATTGATTATCAGGACCACTGTCAAAACAAATAGTAAAGTAATCCTTATTTTACTGCTTTTCATGCTCCTATGAAACTTCTGTTCTTCTACCTTTAGAAAACAGGACTGTTACTAAAGAAGAAGGTAGAAGGGATAGAAGTTTGGAGTGTACAGGACTGTTCAGGATGTGGACATTGCAGGTTGTTATTGTGATAGTGTACATTGCTGGAGATCCCAAGAGATCTTGAGATCTCTTAATAAGCTGGAGACTCCCCTTGTTCATTGTTACAGAAAATGCTTGTGTGTATTTTATAATACACTCCTTTTCTTTTAAGAAATTTATTTCAAATATTTTTAACAGACTAAAAACTTTTATTTTAACTTTTGTAAATTAATCACTAGTTAAGCAGAATCTTAGTCAATTCTAATGAAGGGCTCATAATATACATAAATACAAGAGCAGGCAGGAGCAGTGTTATATGTAGACAAACATAAAAACCACAGATAGAGGCAACTGGCAGATTGGATGGTTTTGAAAAGACAATTCATAGTATCATTAAACAAAATGATTAATCATAAAACATCAATTAGATGTTTTATTTCTTTTCTTTGGCTTAGCTTTGAACAATCAATTTGGAAATTACAGAGAGTAAGAGGATTGCTTTCGTAGAAACTATGGAATGAATTAACATCCCTCTGTTCTTTTAATCTCCTGTAAACCATAATTCCAGAATCATGAAGTGTGTAACAAGCTATTTGTACAGTCATTAGGTGACTTAAAAAATTGATATGCTGTAGCTGAGATCAATTAAATTAGAGATTTTTTTCTAAAGGTATTTCAGTGTAGACTTTGAATTTTGATTGTTCATGTTATTGAATAGAAATGCTATGGAATGTGCAGTAGGATATGATGTAGTTGCCATCAGAGAAATGTGGTGGGATGACTTACATGACTGGAGTGCTGCAGTGGATGGCTACAAGCTCTTCAAACAAGCAAGGAAAGAGAGGCAGTGGGATGGCTCTGTACATTAGGGAGTTTTGACTGTATAGATTATAAGATTGAGCCTCTGTAAGAATCAGAGGGAATACTAGCAAGGCAGATATCCTGACTGGGAGTCTGTTATAGACCATTCAACCAGGATGAAGAGGGAGATGAACTATTCCGTAAGTAGCTAGCTAATGTTTCACGATTGCTAGCTATTTTTCTTGTGGGAGACTTTTTGCTAGATGTCTGCTGGAAATGCAACACATCAGAGAGAAGGTAGTCTAGGAGGTTCCTGGAGTGTGTGGAAGAGAACTTCCAGACATAGCTGGTAAGTGAGCCTACTGGGGTGCTGTCACGCTGGACCTGCTGTTTACAAAATGAGAAGGGCTGGGGGAAATGTGGTGGTTGGAGGCTGTCTTGGGCTCAGTGACCCTGAAATGATGGTTTTGATTCTTGGTGAGGTAAGGAAGGGTGTCAACAAAATATCTATCTTGGACTTCTTGAGGGTGGATTTTGGCCTGTTCAGGACACTGGTTTGGAGAATCCATTGGGAAGCAGTCCTTAATAACAAAGAGGTCCAGGAAACCTAGAAAGAAATACTTCAAGAAAGAAATCCTAAAGGTGCAGGAGCAGGCCATCCCCATTGTGCTGAAAGATGAACCAGCAAGGAAGAAGACTGGCCTTGCTGAACAGGGAGCTTTTGCAGGAGCTCAAAGAAGAAATAAAAAGAGGCTTAAGACTCGGGAAGAGTACAGGGATGTTGTTAAGTCATATAGAAAGTCGAAAATTCAACTAGAATTCAATCTGGCTACTGCTGTAAGAGATAACAAGAAGAGCTTTTATAAATACATTAGCATCAAAAGAATAGTCATGGAAAATCTCCATTCTCTATTGGATGTGGAGGGGGATCACTGATACTTTTCCAAGGGTGAGGAGAAGGTTGAGGTACTTAATTCCTTCTTTGCCTCAATCTTTAAAAGAAAGATCAGTATCTTCAGGGCAACAAGCTGGTAGACAGGGCCAGGGAGTGGAACAGACCCCCCCGTAATCCATCAGGTTGGGTGGGAGTGCTGATCTGCTAGAGGGCAAAGGATATGGACAGGATAGATAGACAGACTGGGGCTAATGCATGAGGTTCAGCAAGGCCAAGGTCCAGGCCCTACACTTCAATCACAACCCCACACAGCACTACATACAGGGGGAAGAATGGTTGGAAAGTGGGCCAGCAGAAAAGACCTGGAGGTGATGGTCTACAGCCAACTGAACATGAGCCAGGGTGTGCCCAGCTGGCAGGAAGGTCAGTGGCATCCAGACTTGTATTAAGAACAGTGTGACCAGAAGGACCAAAGCCTTGGACAAGTGATTGTTCCCCTGCACTTGGCACTGGTGACACCACACCTCAAGTCCTGTGTCCAGTTCTGGGCCCCTCACTGCAAGACAGACATTGAGGTTATGGAGTGAATCAAGAGAAGGGCAATGAAGCTGGAAAAGGATCTAGAGGGTAAGTCCCACTGAGAGACAGCTGAGGGATCTGGGGTTGTTTAACGTGGAGAAAAAGAGGCTCGGGGGTTACCATACTGCTCTCTGGAACTACCTGAAAGGAGATTATAGCAAAGTGGGGATTGGCCTCTTCTCACAGGCAACTACCAACAAGCATAGCCTCAAGCTGGGCCAGGGGAGGCTCAAGTTGGATAACAGGAGAAATTTCTGCACTGAAGGCGTTATTAAGCATGGGAATGGACTTCACAGAGCAGTGGTGGATTCACCATCCCTGAAAGTGTTCAATGAATGACTTGATTTGGCACTCAGTGCCATGGTCTAGTTGACAAGGTGGTATTCTGTCAGAGGTTGAACTCTATCTCAGATGTCTTTTCCAACCTCATTGATTCTGTGATTCTATGCAGGTGTAGTTTCTCTAGACTACTAGGAATAAACATAACTAATAAAAGGTATAAAAGAAGCAAAGTGCAAAATACATTACTTATGCCTAATAAGACACCTTTGCATTAAGAATCTAAAGCAGTAGTTAAAATGTTATTTGAGAATCAGAAATCAGTAAGACTTAATAGTGTGCCTTTATTTAAATCTATTTATGATTTTAAGATCAATATTTTATTAAGTTCTTTCTAGAAAAGCTCTAAATGGATCTGTTCTCATGGGAATATGCATTGAAATTTTGTGCTATAGCTTTACTGTAAACATTTGCCAGTTTCAGGAGCTGTAGCATCTTCCACAGCTCTTTTCTGCACTGCTTCTCATGTTACTAGCCTTATGTATTTTGAGTACTGATAGGTTACGTAAATGTTACATGAAGATTGTAAATTAATGTGACTAAACATCACAGCATGTAATACTGATTTTCTAGTAAAACTGTTAACCAGAGCCAGGGTGATCAAATCTTCAGAACATTAATTTGTATTTATAATTGTGCCATTTAATACAGAACATAATGCTTTTGACGTTTGTGCACAAAGATAATATGATCCTCAGGATTAAAGTAATTGCCACACTATATTTGGTATTGACTAAGCAGTTACATTGCCTTCAGCATCAAACAGGAGCAACTTGCTAGATCTAAGAGAATTTTAGTTCAACAAATTTTGATTTTTATGCAATTTTATGCAAGGTTGTAGACTTTGAGGGAGACCGTGATAGTAAGCCTGACTTTGAAATTTAATTTACACTGGTAGACCCATATTTATGAAAACAAATTAGTTGGGAAGATACTTTCTCTCCTCTCCCCCATACAGGAGAGTCCATTTCATAATGGACTTCTAGCTTTCAAACCTATGTGTCAGAGGCAGCAGAAATAATTTTTACCATTTTTAGGAACATATTTTGTTAAATGTATATGTATTTAGAGGAAAAAGGATTAAGTGTATGTAATACTCATAGAGAATTCATGGAGTGTACTTAAAGAGAAAATACAAAAACTACATAAAGACTTGAAGTTCCCTTTGTTATATTGGATGTTTAGCTATTTTGGTCCTACCTCACTTCTCTTAAATGAAAATGTTGCTTTTTCTGTTCCACAGTGGCTTGGCTGTTGCTTTTAATAATTACTTCTGAGGGAGGGTTATTCTGCTTTATTGTCTTTAATTTTTGGTATTAAAGAGATCATATTGAAATGTTTCTGTTGAGAATTTTTTAAAAATTTTGAACTGTTTGAACAGCAGATAACTGTACTGATTATCTTCCCCTGTAAGGTTTTGTTAATAATGTTATCTGTAAAGGGAGTAGAGAGATTGACCTGAAAGTGAGGAAATTTTGTGAGAGGTTTTGTATATGTTAGAAAACATTTTTATTATTCATATATTAACAAAAGTATTAACTTTAAATGGCTACTTGTTATTTGTGTTTTTTCTTAAGTTGATTGTGCAGATTATTGTTGCCACGGTGTAGAAATTTATCAGTGCTGCTTTCCTTCATTGCAAAAACAGGTCAGCTCCAATTCTTTCTATTTCAAGGTAGTAGAACAGATTGACTCTTGCAAGTAACATGCATCACATTCTTTATTTCTATGTTTTTCATACAGTCAACCAGTTTTGGAGGACAGAGGGCAAGTGGTTTGGTTTGAAAGACGGATGTTTGCTAAGGAAGGCAGGAGCCTCCCTTGGAATGGAAAATGTAACCCCCTTCCCTCCAAATTATTAAAATTTTGAAATTAGGGGCTTTCAGGCAATTAGATGAGAAATAGGAATAACAGTTCTTTACTAGAATATATAACAAGGCAATAGTACAGAAATACTGGCTTAACCTGACAGAGTCAGGATACAACCTGATACCCTGCTGCACAGGGTGGTGGTAGCAGTCCGATTAAGTGGTGTTAAGTGGGATTAAGGTGTAGTCCTCCTTGAAGTGGTTCTGTTGAAGTGGTGATCCTGTAGAAGGGTTTGGTCCTCCTCTAAAGGTCCAGTGGTGGTTATGTAGCTCTTGTCCTCTGGGAATCCATTAGGTAAGAGCTGAATGTGATGTTCCAAACTTCAGATTATATCCAGGCTTGGTTCCTCCCCCTGGGCGGAGCATCTCACAGTGGGATGATGTAATTTTGAGTCATGCAGTGAGGCTAAATGGCTCATTAAGAGAGATCTATCTGGAGGGAGTTACCAGGGATGTGTCATGGAAGAGATAAAAAGTCCTACCCCACCTGGTTTCAACAAATAGTGATAGAATACATACTTTGGTTACATCTTATATTGTAACCTAAGACAGAAAGAAAAAAGGCTTGATTATTAAATGAACTGTTTTCACGTACATGTTATTAAGGTAATATGAGATTAAATGGGAATTATGACTTGGCATGAGAGTGACATTATGTAGATAAACAGATTTTTCCAAGACTTGTTCCTTTTGACTTAGTGCTAAATCATTTGATTGAATGTCTTTCAGTTTTTCAGAGAAGTATCTCCTAGTTAGTACTAAGATTTTTTTCCTCAACCAAAGAAGGGAATTTTTGCTGGGTTAGGAACTTCCTTGGAAGAAAAATATATTCGTTTCAGAATTAAAACATTACAACAAACAAAACCACACAAAACTTGCTAGAAGCTGATTCTCTGGTGGGTGAGGTTTTGATTGGTTTTTGGTTTAAGGGGGGGGTGGGGGTGTAGGTTGTTTTTGTTGTTGTGTTTTGGGGTTTTTTGGTAATTGGGTGGTTTTTTATTTGGAGGAGGTTGTGATGTTTCTGACTTTGGGGGTTTCTTTGGAGAGAGCTCTTTTTGCTGTGAAGAGGGAGGGTTTGCTGTCTCGAGCATTATTGTTGGTAGAGGAATTCTTATTTAATTAATTGCTAACAAATATAACAATCCCTGAAAGCTGATTTTTTTTTTCCCTTCCTTTTCTTCATATACAAGTCGTTTATGGATGTAATGTAATTCTGTGAAAGTATGTTTGTGAGTTAGTATAAGGCAGAAAATATTTAGGGCTCTCACAGAAAGTTTAAGGAAATTAACTCTTTGAATTGTTGAAATTATGCTATTAAAAATCATTCATGTACTTGGGTTGTTCTGGTACTTAAGAAGGACTGGAAGTGTTCAGCGCTACCTCTGCTAGGATTCTCTGGCATCTGTTGTTTCTTTAGTTTCTATGTATCATTTAATCTTGTTTGTCTTCACATTAGGTTTAATCTTACTGGAAAAATACTCTAAATGTAAAATATGCTTAAGCTTCCAAAGTCATATATAAGAAACAACAGAAAGCAAGCCAGCTAGTTCTGCTTGTACCTGTTTCATTCTGTATTATTTTCTGTACTTCCTCTCAGAAAACCACCTTGCATAGAATTACATAAAGAACTGAAGGCATTTTAATCTCTTGAGAGAATAATAAAATATAGGAAAAATATCAACTAGTACAGAAAACAAAAATTCAAAAATGTGGACTTTATTCCAAATTTTGCAATTCCTTTCTATGCGATTATGTTATTTTTTATTTATTTCTTCTCACTTTTCTTCTGTTCTTTAGAGTATGTTTATGAAAAAATGCTGGAGGGGTTCAACAGTATTAGTAAGCTAGACAAAATGCTTCACATAGGAGAGGACATCTCCATTGTAGTGGTTAAATGTAATTGCAGGACAAGAAACAAGCTGCTTTTTGGTTTGGGGATATCTGAAATGTCTGTATTCTATTGCAGAAAAATAGTAGTTTCAGTTGCAGAATTCATTCCCCATACTTTTAGAATACATTTGGATTGAAATAAAATTGTGAACTTAATGCACCTGAGCAGAATGGTCAGTCATTCTCTTCAAACACAGTGAAGTGAAAAAGCATTGTCACCCACATTTTATAAAGCTCAGCAAGCAGTTTAAGGCCTATAATATTTTTCATACAAATGTATTTTAAGACCTTCATTAAAATAGTATTTTGAGTAGCTGGAATTATTGCTCTATATTGATATATTGAGTCCTAAAATGTCGACCTTATTTTATACTTAAGAAACTGTTCAAAAATACAGTTTTGGAACACAAAGTGATCTCGGTTAATTATGAAAAGTGAAGTTGAATGTTTTTTGTAATTAATGTTAGTAGGGAATTAAATTTTTTATTCTTTCCTTAAGGAAGCACTAAAAGCCATACAATAATTTTTTTACATTATATATATATATTCTATGTTAATGTGTTTATGAAAACATCAAACCTCCAAAAACTCTACACAAAGCCTCCAAAACATCTACCCATAACAGCTGGTGCAATGCTTTTTACCTTAATAGAAATACATGACAGATCCAAATTTAAAACCTGAAAGGTATTGAATGTTCTGTGTTTAAAAATTGACTGAGTACAGATTTGATTGTGGAAACCACTGAAGTATTTTGAGTCCCCCACCCCCAAGAGTCATAGTTGGTGTGCATTTGCAGGAATTTATCTTGGCACTATCCTGAACCAGGGAACACGGTCAAGAGAGTAAGGCAGAATGAGGAGACAGGAAGATCACCAATGCTGGCAGCAGAAGACTAAAAACCTAGGTCCTGAGTCTCAAGATGAAGCATGCATTCCTTTAAGCAGTAAAAAGCAATTTGCAAGAATTTCTGCTTCTGGACAAAACACTTCAGGTTTCTGGTGCTGATTTGTGAAAAAGTACTGTGAAGCTTTTAGAAACGTTTAAAATATGGAACAGTCCTGCTGTCAAAATCAATGGATATCACCAAACCATCCCATGAAATATGCACATTGCAAGCTTTCTTTCACAGTTCTACCAGCTGAAGGATGTTTAGGTAGTTTATATGTTGTATGAATAATGTATACCCCCCGCCCTGATGCTTGAAGAAATACTAAGCATAGCAAAACCTGTTTATCGTAAGTGACTGCAGAAGATAAAAGTAACTTCTTGCACAGCTGATGCTGCTGACAAAGCAGGCTGCTTTCAATGCTCTGCTTGAACAGTGGAAATTCTGTATTAGTGTCAAGAAATTGGAAAATATAAGATTTATGTGGCAATATTTGGTAGTGACTCTTCATGAAGTACAAAAATATAAGGTGTATAAGCTACGACATTGACAGTTTCGGGGAGAAGAAAGTCATCATCTATCAAAAATCAGTAATGCAATGGATTTTTTTTTCATTTATTAATGACCACATTAAGCCAAATGACATGTTTAATCATTACAAATGTAAATGTATTGGTCAGAGAAATGCTAAATTAGAGACATTAACCTTGGATATTTTGTTTGATTATTTGATTTCAGAAGGGGAAAAAAGTGGTGTTTAAAATTCAGTGTGCACTTGAGATTCTTGACAAAAGAAATCAGCAAAGGAAGCTATAAGTACTTAGTAAGATTGAAAGTATGGAGAATGCGTACTGTAGGACATAGTATTTTGCTGAATGTTTATACTTAGAAAAGTGATTTAATGCAAAGTAAAAACAAAACTTCAACCCTTTGAAAACTCAAGTCTTTTAATATGTTTTAATTGCTGAATTCCTGTTTAGTGTCAAGTTGCATTCAGTAAACTTCACTTTATGAAATACAGCTAATCACAGAACTGTTAGGATTGGAAGGGACCTGTGGAGACCATCCAGTTCAACCCACCCTCCAAGGCAGACTCACCTAGTGTAGGTGAGACAGGAATGCATCCAGGTAGGTTTTGAACATTTTCAGGGAGGAGAATCCACAACTTCCCTAGGCAGCTGTTCCAGTGCTCTGTTTCCCTTAGCGTAAAGTTCTTCCTCATGTTGGGGTGAGACTTGGTGTGTTTAAGTTTACGTCCATTGCTCCTCATCCTGTTGCTGGGCACCACTGCCAAGAGTCTGGCACCATCCTCTTGACAACTGACTGAGATATTTTTATGCATTAATGAGATGCCCTCTCAGTCTTCTCTAGTTTAAATAGGCCCAGCTCCCACAGTCTCCTCATAAGAGAGATGCTCCAGACCCTTCATCATCTTTGTGGCCTCCACTGGACCCTCTCCAATAGCTCCTTGTCTTTCTTGTATTGAGTAGCCCACAGTACTCCAGATGCAGAAAGCTTATTAGAAATCTGATTCATATCAATATGCAAAATCCTGTTTTTACTCTGACTGTTGGTCTTGGAGCAGAAATTTTGTATCTAAAAATTTTATAAACTTAAAGTGTAGGTAAATGCTAAGATTCACTTTTTACTTTCTGTAAGTAGATGTAGATGAGTGAAAATAAGTTTGAAAACTCACTGTGACAGGTTAATCATTGTGTATTTGTAAGAAGCTAAAAAACCTATTTTGTTGGAAGAACAGAGATTTGTTAATTATTTAATTCTATACATAGAATTAACTGTTCTTGCTCTGATCCAAGTTGATATGGTCACTGGACCTGGAACTTCCTGAAATGGACTTAGGCTCTTAAAAAGAAATTAAAGCATGCTGGTTTTTTCTGGAAATGTAATTTTAAACTGTTCAAGCTTTAATGTGTAAATGGATTATCTTCTAAAAAATTTGCTGAAATGTGGAAATCACTCCATTTGAGTTACTTTAGCATTGTAATACTAAATATGTCCGGAAGTATTCAAGGCCAGGTTGGATGGAGCTCTGAGCAACCTGGTCTAGTGAAATGTGTCCCTGCCCATGGCAGGTTGGTTGGAACTGGATGATCTTTAAGGTTCCTTCCAACCCAGGCCATTTTATGTATGGTTGTATACCACTTTTTCTGGTATCTCTCAAATCAGAAAATAAACTTACTTAATGTACAAGCACTTTCTTTTGCTTTTTCCCTTTTCTTCTCAATGAACAATTAAAAATTACAATTTTAAGTTAGATAGAAAAAACATCTTAGAGCAACATACTCTTGGTCATGGGTCTGTACACTACAGAAAAGCATTCAACCAGCTTATTTAGAAGCTGCAGCCAGTTTTGAATCTGGAAAATAGCCAGGATTTTGTGATTTAGTCTGCGGCAAAACAGCAACTTGGGAGCAATTGTAGTTCATAAACTATTAAGGAGGGAGGGAAAAATACCACAAACAAATCAAAACCACACAAGAACCAACCCAAAGGCAGAAAACCCCATCAAACTCAAGCAGAGGAGTTAATAGAAGCTAGATTTTTCTATCTTGGAGTATTTTGAGATGCCAACTAAATTTCCTTGTCAATTTTAAGATAAAAACTTATTTTTCAAGTGCAGTAATAAAAATATTATAGTCTTACTGGTGATTTGTAATATATCCTCTTTTGGAAAGGCAAGAATGGTAGACCTTTTAGCAGAATTATTTTACATCTATGCAGTGGGTTTTATCTTTGCCTACCAGTATAAGCAGACATTTAAATTTAGTTGAGCAAAAGTTGTCAGGAGAGAACTGGATATTGATGGCCTGCCTCATGATTGAACAAGAAAAGCCCTATTACAGTTATTTTTAGAGGAATATGGAGTTGAAATATCCTGTTACTTTATACCACATGCATTTACATTAAGATTGTGCAGCTGTAAGGAAATAGGTTATAGAAAAGAAAACCCAGCCTGCTAATCCACTTTGCACATGTCAAATGCTTTTTGTGGTGTTCCTTCTTATGGAGGCTTCTAGGGATTACAGGAATTGTGCTCGGTGTTTTAATAAACAAAATTGCATCCTGGTGCTAACAATGCTACATAGAGAAGTGACAGTGCTCTGCATTCAAATGAGTCTCCAGCACACAAGAAAGTGAATATCCCTGAAATGGTCAAGGAAGTAGTAGAGGAATCCACACAGTCTGTCTATTCAATGCTGCTCTGTAGGAAAGAATGAATAATGCTAGAATTTGGCATAACGAACTCAGTTCCTTAAATGATGTGCTAATTAGGAAAGCAGACAAAACAAGAACTGAAGAAGCAAAATGTAAATTTAAACAAAAACACCAGTTGTATCAGTTGATACAAATGCAGAGGTTTTTTTCTTTAAAGAAGTCTGCACTGGGTTTGTATGCCATTTAGTTTTTTAAAACTTTTTATTCCTTGGCAGGCATTCTCCAAGGAAGAGATAATCTGCTGTTTCATCAGTGAGAGTGAGAAATCTGTGTTGTGTGATTAACAAACGTGAACCTGCATTAAGTAAAAGACAAAAAGGTTTGCGTGGTAAAATAAAATAGGAAATAAAAAATGTTTTTTTTCTCATATGTTTGCTCTTACTGATCTCAGTGGAATTGGCCTTATCTACAGGGATCTACATCTCTTTATTTAGTACTTGCAATTATAGACATGAAGTACCATGTGAAGAAGCAACAGAATAAGACTTTTAATATTTCTAGTACAGATTCAATGAAGCAGAGAAAGTGTTGTCCCAAAATAGGTTCTTTCATCTGGTGTGCAATAGGCCAATTCACACACAGAGTCAAGGTATGTGATTATTTACAGTTCTGCACAGAAAGGGGAGCTGATCCACAAAATCAGCACAACTACCAAAATTTTTCACTGTTTATACATTTTAATAAACAAAGGCAATATTCATTGGGTACAAGTTACCTAGATCTTCCATTAATTTATATTCTCTCTTCTATTGGTTAATATTTCTCTTACTTCTCATGCTAATTAGTCTGCATGCTCTTTCTCTTTTGAGTTGGTGTGTTTCTTGGGTCAGTGGTTGTGATCTTTCCCTTCTAGAATTACCTTTTACCCAGCCAGAGCTGATTCAGCACAGTTACTGAGTTGGCTTCATTAGTGTCTTTGTTATCTTGGGGATTCTGCCAAATGTCCTTGTGGCCTGCAAATTCTGAATTCTTTATGTCCACTCTCAGTCCTTCTCCCCAAGCTTTGTTAATATCCCCCTAGGTCTGGGATAATTGAAGCATATCCAGCCCTATATGGTAAGAAAGTAACTCTGCCAACAAGTAATTTGCCTTTCTAACACCTGCACCTCACTTACATATTGTTAGCTGCTCTGTGTTCCATGGATTAAATCTCCCTTCTTGTTGATGAGGCTTGAAAAGTATATAAAGTTGCAAACACCAAGATCATCCTTTCTTAAGAAAATTTTACATCATCCATATTTTGCATCAAGAGGAATGCCTTTACAAGTACAAATCACAGCTAAAAGAATGTAATGTAAAAACCTATTCATAATGCTTGCACATCCATTTTTCATTTTATATTTTAATCTCTGTAGGGGAATATGTTCACAGAACTGTGCAGTAGGTAGGACTATAAATCAAACAAGGCCTAGGAGAGAGCATACTCAGAAATGCTCAAAATGTCAAAATCTGTTTTGAGATGACTCTAAAGCAATTATCAGCACCTCCATTGCTTCTAGGTTACATAGCCACTACCCATAAAAGCTCAACCCATCTCCTGTGCAAAAGGCACTTAGGTATCAGTAAAGCTGAACCACAGAATCTCTTTCTGGGTAGATACTGAGACTTATGAAGACACAGTTTACCCTAGTACAGAAATGTGTCCTCTTAAATATGAAGTTGGACATGTAGTACATAAATTAGAATTTTTTGCTAGTGCAGAGGATTTCTCTGAGTACCTTAAACCGGGAAAACTATATTGAGCAAGGAGCTGTGCTGGCTCAGATGCAATACCTAATTTCACTTAAATATCTTCTACTACAACAAGATCGGTAATCTGGGCTTTCAGAAAGCTTGCCCAGATTGTCTTTATCTCCTTTTCCTTTATTTGTCTCAACTTTCCCATTTCACATAAAATCTCAGGAACTATTAATATGGATGTCAGCTTTGAGGTAGATACAGCTGTACCATTGATGTAATTTCTTCTTCTATTTTGCTTGTAATCTCAGTGAAGTAGCCATTGTCTTAGGCATTAGTATAGCATCTTTGGAAACCTTGATCCTTGTCATACAGGATTTTCATAAACAGTAGTAGTAATATTTGAGATAGAAACAATAGCTGCACATGGAACTTGATAATTATAAACATTCCAGTTGCTTGACAATTCAGTTTCTTATTGACGGTTCTCAGTGTTTTCTCATGGCTGTGGTTTGCAAGGAATTTTTATTGTTGGTTTGAAGTGGTTGTTTTCTTTTTTAAACTAACATCTAATTTAAAATGAAGGCACTTTTAATGTTTTTTTTTTAATTGCTGTTATAATCAGGTAATAGCCTCTACAGAAAAGTAATAGAAATGTTAGTTTATTAAAGCAGTGTCCCCTATAATTTTAGTATATAGGGAGATATAAAGTCTGAAAATTTAGGAATGCCATTCAATGCATGGTTTTTTTTGGCCAAGGTTACAAATTAGTAGTCTTCCTCAATGTAATTATTTTGGAAGTCAATGGCCTTTCACATGCAAGGAAACTGTCATTTTTATAAATGCTTTATGAAAGAGAAGAGTTCTTATCTAATGGAACTGTCCTTGTACCATCAGCTTCTGAAGGCTGGAGAAAAATGATTGCTAGTCCTAAACATGGTGTTAAAATATTTCTTCACTTATCAAAAATTTCATTCTAAAAAGTTCACACCTTTTTACTAACACTTGATCAGCTTATTTTAGTAAATACAGTAGTCCAGTTGATACCAAGATCCCCAATTCCTATTCTGAGCTCTACTACAGACCTACTATATAACCTGGAGCAAGTTACTGCACTTGCATATGCTTCTCTGGGCCACTTGTAATGTCTGATTTGTCTGTTAATCAGTGTAGGGCAGAAGATTTCCTAGCATATGGAGTTGAGCCTTTCTTGTAAAAGCCTCAATAGCAATGTCAGTATTTCAGTCCTATGGGCAGTACTTTTACACAAATACTAATATTATAATAATAATAATAATAATATAATTTTGATGGTAAAGTGGAAAAAATACCTAAGTTGTTAGTTTTCTACAGTAAATTATAATGGAGACTTTATCTTGCTTATACTGTGTGTTTTAGAAATAGTTCTCTTTCCCTTGTTTATCTGCAAACCTTGATTATTGGAAAAACAGAATCAAAAATGAATAGTTTTAATATGTAAGGCTTGGAAATAACAATACATTTGTCAGTGAGGCACCTTACTCCACTGAAGACTGTGCTGCCTTTCTGCAATTAGATTTTGGTTATCTTTGAAAAATGATAAACTTTGCTTATCTTAAATCATAGGCTAGACAAGACATGTTTTCAGTGTAGTCTTAGTGTTAGATATATATAACATATGTATACATTTCCTGAAAAGTCTCAAAAGCCTCTTGAGTTGTAGCAAGTGCTTGTTTTAAATTCAAACTGGTTATGCAGTAAAACTAATGCAATTATATTTGTGGAAAGTAGTTAACTGGGGTACTTCATTAGTAACGAAGTTGAACAGACTTTACTTAGCTTTTAAAATAATGTGACTTCTTTATGGATTTGTCCTGATTAAGTTCCACCCCTATTTTTCTGGGATCTAAATGTTTGAGTACTATCTTTCTCCCAAAATAGTAAAATAGCAGTCAGTAACCATTATACACAATAGATGTAGTTTTGCAGGTGTACAATAATGTAGACCTATGCTATAAACTCTCTTCAGACTCAAGGTGTGTTCTGTTCATTCTAGTGCATATTCTATACTGCCTGCATCAAATTATTTTCCTTAGAAAAAGTTATCAGCAAGAGACAGAAAGTTCTTGTTTACTCTGAGATGCTCTCTGATTTGTATTGCCTCTTTTGTTTGGGTGTCATTAGTCAGCCTCTGCTTGAGCACACCAAGACTGCAGAGTCTTTGGTCACTTTGTTCTTGATGCTCTTGCATGACAGGAGGGGGAAATAACATACAAAACTAATACACCATGATAGTGAACAGTCCAAGTCTGTGCTACCTGTCATTTAAGTCACTGAAAAGTTCAGCTGAATGTAGTTAAAGCAAAACCCATTCAGCGCAAACAGAAGATTTTTGTCTTTCATGAGCAAGACAATAATAGGTAGCTTCAAAAAACCTGCCTAAGTAGATCATATTGCTGAACTATTGCAGTGTCACTGAGATTATCCAAAACAGCAGTTGTTTGCTAATGCAAATAAAAGTTTGCATTTGCATCCTGAAACACTGAAAGCTTCCAGAAAGTTTGGAAGTTATAACCAATGTTCTGAGAAGCAGAGGTGAAGAATGAAAAGAGCGGATCAAGGTAAGAGCTCAGAATGCAGATTTATTGAAGGGAGAAATTTTCTCTTAAATTTCCAGCAGAATAATGACATATCTAGAATTATATATATGTTATATATATAGATATGGCATATAGGCATAATGGCAGTTTTAGCATATGGAATATCAACTTTGAAAAAAGCATAATTTTTTTGGTTTTGCATGCACGTTTATTAGTCTTTGAAAAATGTAATTTTATAGGTGAAATCCAACAATATTTTGATCACTTTTGCAAATTATAATGGTTTTTCTTATGTCTGTACATGCCAAGTGTGAAATGCAGCTTACAGAATAAGCAGAATTTGTGAATTCTCTGTAAATGCTGCATCTCTTCTAAAGATCCAACTTCTTTAATTTCAAGTTATGCTTGAGCACCTCTTCTTACAGAAATGGCTTGGTATCCTCTATAAGCCATCTATGATGCATGGTACAATTTTCCTCTGGGTGGTACAAAATGGAGAGGAAGCTTTGGGGTATTTTCCAAGCATATTAGCATTTTTCCAGGGCCTGTGGTTTTGTTCCTGCTCCACTTGAAAGCTGGAATCACTGTTTTCTTGTGTAAGTTTCAAAGAGCCCCCAAAATCATAGTAATTTCTTAGTGTCAGGTAGAGGTGATGTAGGAGAAAGGTTTCATGTACAGTTAAAGTTTATCTTACATTGATTTAGTTTACTTTGAAAGGAACAAAGGACTGATCTGATTGGAAGGTATTTTCATTAGTAAACAAGGCTTTAGTCTTGTCCAGTGCATAACAACAATAATAAATTGCAAGGTAAATCAGTCAACCAAACTAGTAAGTATTTCTAAACCTGAAAACTAGGCAAGCAGCAGTTCATCCCTTGGTATTAAAGTTTCAAGAAGCATAAACTCTGAAGTTTAACACATTAATGTATTTTGATTTTAATTGTGAGCCATGTCTTGAAAAGGTCTCTGGCCTTTCTTGAAAAGCTATAGTGAGTTCTTAGCAAAAAAAAAAAAACCCTTTTTTTTTCTTGCTTTAGGCAAACATGCAGTTATTTTACCTTTTGCAGATAACTTTTTTTTGGAGTATAGTGAGGGCATCTCATGTGGAAATCAGTAGGTACTTTACCCGAAAAAATGTCTTTAACTATGGAATTTTAATTATTGGGAAGTATACAGGCTTTCTGTATTGCCTAAATATGTAGCTGGATAAGCACCATGTATGAGATTGCAGTTGACATTAGTATTATAAAATATGGGCAAATTTTAATAATTAAGTATAATCCGTTTCAGATACAGGTTCTTAACTAACTTTTAGTCTTAATTATATTATATTAGTATCCATACTAATATTTACCCTTAGCTTTTGCTTCTATTTTTCTTTCTGTCATTCAGAAGAAAAGTGAGGAGAGCAAGGATTTTCATTTACAGAATTGGAGCATTTTTTGTATACTCCAAACTGAATGACTTTGTTTTATCTGATCTATTTTTTTTCTTTGATGAGAGGACAGGTTGATTTCTCAGTGAAAGGACAGCTATATTGATTGAAATTACTTAGGTAGGAGGAGCTCTGCTCTTTTGAGTCAGCAATTTCATGAGCAGTGAGCACTTAATCTGATAGGAAAATGGTGTCATGCTTCTGTTGTTGGCAGACATGCATTTTCTTATGTACTTGCCTACGAGGCATATCAAGGAACAATCTTGGTGCAATTTTGTCCAAACCCTGATCCTCTCTCTATATGGATTATTATACACACTCACTGGTGTTGGCATGAGAGAGGGGGTCAGATGGTAATGGTCTGTCTTAATACAGGGTCAAAAGAAAGGAAAAGATGCTCCTGGATGTTGTCTTTCATTTGCTGTGTTAACCAGTGTGAGATTAAGGCTTATGTATGGACCTGGCAAACCAATTCCAATTATATTTCTAGTGCTGTATGCTGTGATGTATCTTATCTGGACTGAGAGACAAAAACTTTCAAGACCTATTTAGTATGTTGTAGCTACTGGGGTGTACTACATGTCTCCTATCTGTACACGCTCCTTTGTTCACACATTGGATCTGTGCACAGCAGTGTCATGACTGATGCTGGCAGAGCCTTGCAGTTACCCCTTTGCAACTGTGCATGTGACTTTGGTCTGAAGCCAGCTCTGTACTGTTGGCTGCACCTTCCTACTGCTAGAACTAAACTTTGTAGTTGTGGTTTGTATTTTCATGAACTGCTCTGGTGGCTTGCTCAGTTACAGTAAAGGATGTTGGTAGTCTGTACTGGTAAAGCAGTTTTTCTTCCCTGGGTTTTGGAGCTCCAGTAAAATTCCAAGTACAATTTCTAGACCTATAGTATTAATTGGCTTGATAATTTTTCTTACTGATAACTTTGAAAGCAGAATGATGTGGGCGTTCAGTACCAAGAAACTTTGAAGAATGAACTTGGAACTGAGTACATGAACTTGCAACTGAGTGAACTTGCCACTGAGTACACAAAAATTGTGCACTTTACACTGAGTACCACCATCTAGATGATAATGCCCAGATCATAATGTAGAGCTAAGTTTTAATTTAGATACTTTACAGCTATCTAAAATTTTATTAAATTTGTGTAGTCAAAATTTCTAAACTTAAATGGATTTTTCTAAGGTTTTTTACTTACTAGCAATCTGTCAACACAGAAATAGGTGCAGATCCTTGGTAATTATATGATCACACACTAGTGAGGGGTTTTATTTTTCTCATTTCAAACTGAAAACATTACCAAAACACCTTCTAATTATTCAGGAATCTTTAAAGCTGCAGTTAGTAGAGCTGTATGTCTACTGCATACAGTACTGTAAAGATTAATTTTTCTCTTCCATTATCTGCCAATTCAAATTAACAGGCTGTTAGTTTATCTATGATAAATGTGCTATTTGTAATGCAATGGAACAATCCCTTAATGTGAGCAACTAGCATGGTGTCAACCTAAATATCCTTCAACTGATTTAATTAGCAAAGCTCCATGTTAATCACTTTGCCATTAAACTTTCAGATTGTGTGAGGAAAAAAGGAATCCCATTACAAAACAAAAAAATTAGAATTAGGCCTGTGATAAAAGTAATTTACATGGCTGTTTGAAGAAATCTGTTAAACGGTTAATGAATTATTCAACTCCAGTTGTGTGTAACAGATGTATAGATTTTAGTAAGCTTTCCCATACTAAATTGTATTATTTCTTGCTTATTTATTAGTAGAAAAGGGTTCATTAGCAAAATTAATTCAGTAATATATTATCTCTTACAAAAATAGTACTATGTTTTCCATGATCTGTATATTTCTAAATATATATATACTATTATTATTACCTCTGAGGTACAGAAAAAACTTTCTATGGGCTAAGGTTATTTAACTGTTTTGCTCACTTCTGTGTTCAAAGTTCTCCTCTGGATATGTTTAAATTTCAGGAATCAGAGACAGACTGGGGGGCGCTGGGGGATGAGGTTGGACATGACCCAGCAATGTGCACTCACAGCCCAGAAGGTCAGCCTGGCCTGCATCCAAATCAGCATGGGCAGCAGGGCAAGGGAGGGGATTCTGTTCCTTTGCTCTGCTCTGGTGAGATCTCACCTTGAGTACTGTATCCAGCTCTGCGGTCCCCAGCACAGGAAGGACATTGACCCATTGGAGCAAGGCCAGAGGAGGCCACCAAGTTGATCAGAGGTATGAAGCACCTTTCCTATGAGGAAAGGCTGAGAGAGTTGGGATTGTTCAACCTGGAAAAGACAAGACTTTGAGATGACCTTATTGCAGCCTTCCAGCCCCTGAAGGGAACTTGCATGAAAGATGGAGAGAGACTTTCTACAAGAGCATGAAGTGACAGGACACAGGGGAAAGAATTCAAAATGAAAGAGGGTAGGTTCACATTAGATATTGGGGGAAAAAAAATGTTTACACTGAGGGTGCTGAGGCACTAGAAAAAGCTGCAAAGAGAAGTTGTGGACACTCCATGCCTGGAAGTGTTCTATCCCTGGTTCAATGGGGCTCTCCAGTCTAATGCAATAGGGTCTAGTGAAAGATGTTGCTGTCTATGGTAGGGGGCTTGAAACGAGATGATCTCTAAGGTCCCTTCCAACCCAGGCCGTTCTATGCTTCTGTGAATATTGGAGCCAGTTGTAGGTGCTTCCTCTTGGTTGCTGATCTTCTGTCTTGAAGATACGAAACCCTTCACATTGCTGCATCGAACAATAAATTTTCTGAGGCAACAGAAGTCCTTTCCTGGGTTGCTACTTCCCATCATATCATAAGACCCATTTTCTCAAAATCTGTCTTAAATTTCTCAGTGAGATGCTCTGGACCTTACTGTCGTCAGTAACATGTATGGACAAAAAAAAAAGTGTATTCATGTGGCTGATTTATGTTCCTGCACAATATTCCAAAGTGTTGCTACATTATGTCACTGCAGGCAAATTCCCTGGCAGACTAGAAATAGTATTTGCCAGCTTATTGACTTTTTATTCCAATTTCTTTGCAATTTCCTCCATAGGTGGAGTTTTGTTGCTTTTTGGGGGGGTTTTGCTACCTATTGAGTCACATGAACATCTCTTGGCTGAAGCGCACAAAGGTAACACATTACTTTGCTTTTATGGGGAATTTTTCTTTTGCCTTTCAGGAACATGGTGTTAGTCAAATATTCACATACGGTTCACATTAGAAAATTTCCATTTAGAATGTGAATTATTTCTAATGTTGGAAAGGTTACTCATACTTTAAAATTAAAGTAAACTGTACCTTTAAACTTCAATAGAACTAAACTGAGGAATGTGCATCCACTACTACCACTAAGAAGAGATAAACTACGAAGTCTTTGTGTTGCATATAGCTATATTTGTTGATGGAAGATGAAATGTCAAATGTATTTTAATAATATAGTGTGTAGATTTTCTGCTTTGATGTTCCAGTTAAAATTAAGAGCTGGAATAATCCAGCCCATATGTTATTACAATAATTTGTAATAACAAATTTGTATCTAGGAGATATTTTCTGTAACTTGCTGAGTTGATTAGACCTTGTAAACATTCCATGTATTTGTAAATGGTGAGAAAGGAGAGAAGTAACAGAAAATATCTCCTAGAAAATATGGAAAGAGACTAATTTCCTCTGACTGTGATAGTTACACATCATCTGTCTGATATAGCCTGGGTTTTTTAGCTTACATTTTCCTAAAATTAGGGCATTCATAATAACCAAGACATGCTACATGGGAGGTGTGAATTAAGGTAGCTTGTTACATGCAAAGTGCTCTGATAGCTGGAAAGAGCACAACTGAGAATGTGCTAAACTGGGATATTTCAACAGATTAACAATTATTTAATATATATTCTTCAATATATTGCTAATTATTTTGCTGATCTCAGATTTGGTATGAATTGTTTAATTTGGGGATTTGAACATAATGTAGAGTCAAAATAAATCCACTTTAGTGTAAAAATATACAGATCTAATAGAAGATACTTCTTTATTTCTGTCTGCATTTATCTGAAATGTGAAGAAATAAGCTAAGTGTATGTAGGTGTGAAGAAATGAAATAGTGTGCAGCTCGTATAGCTGTATTTAATCACAATTCTTTGGTTACACTGGGTGTGTACAAATGAAATTAAGATTGTGCTTGTGAATCAGTAGTAAGAATCAAAGTCACATTAAACACTACTCCTAAGATTTTGTGTCATGTCACATTTCACTGCATCACTCCTGCATAAACAGGATATTGTCATTTAGGTTTGTGGTTATCCAGATTTTCTTATAAAGGGAATAATATTTCCTCATGAGTTTCTATGATTTTTGTCCCCATCCATATTTTCTTTCTTTTTTAAATTTTCCTTTTGGCAGGGTAGTGAAATGATAGCTCTTAGACATGTAAATATGCTAGTAATATTAAGCAATGCTTGCAAAATATCATATTCATATGAATTCAGGGAAAAAATAGGAGCTCAGAACTTTTCTGAAGAGTAATGAGGCCCCATATAGAAACTCCTGTCTAGCCTTTGAAAGCCACCTGGATATTTCAGGGGTATGTTTGTTCTCCCAGTCTCCCCATCCTGTTTCTTTTTAGGGATTGTCTTCTATCTGAGGCATTTTAAAAAGTTGCAAAATCCTTCAGTCTTCGTTTTTCTGGAACTTAATAGGTCCCATTAGCAATGGTTCCCAATGGTTCCTTAGTTGATGCTCAGTAGCATGAGTGGATGAGGAAGAGAAATAGTCGACCAAATAAGGATTTTTATTAATTGAAGTACTGTAGATGCAAATTCATAAATAAATGCAGTCCTGTATTCTTCCTGTATTGATTTAACCTTATTGTGCAGTTATTGTTCCTTCTTACAAATACCTTAAAGCTGCCAGGGCTGTTTAAATTCTTCATCCCGTTTTTATGGCAGGAGATGTCATCTTCATTGAATACCTAACTTCAAGCTTTATTGTAAAAATAGTTTCCTCTCTTTTTGGTTGTTTGGTTGTTTTTTTTTTTTTTCAGTTAGAAGATCCAAACATCTCCTATAATGTTCTTATCAAGGTAGCTTCCTTCATTCTATACCCAATATAGTACTTGAAGTTCAAGTAGAATTTCATTCATTAAAATTACAACTGCTTATGAAATGCTCCCCAAACAAGTCCTGATTTTTGTCTGATGTCTTGGTTTCAGACAATTGAAGGAAGGGAGGGGGAGGCACTCTAAAATTAGTTACCTCCCCTTCGTTTTAACCAATCCCTTTCTACCAATAACAGGAAGTTAACACAAGGGGGTATAAGTGGAAAAAATGCCTGTGTACAAACAAGCGAAACAGCAACAGGCAAAAAATAACAGTAAATAATCACTAGATACAAAATTGCTAAATCTCACAAACTCCCTAGGGATAAAGAGAAAATCAAAATAACAGAGTGACCCCTTCACCAAGATGGTGTCCTTCACAGACAACCATGTGTGGGAAGTCAAAGGGAAAATGGTGGCAGCCCTGCCCACTCCACCCCACCTGCCTTGCCCCATCTCTTTGGTGGTGGCAGTTCTGTCAAGAAAGGCAGCCAGCACACTCCAGTAGCTGGAACTAGGTCAAGGGCTAGAACTGATGAAGGCACTTCACCTTCTCCTCAGGAGAAGCAGCAGACAGACAGCTGGAGCAATCCAGACAGAAGTGGGGCCATTTCACTCTGCTTGACATGGTGCCACAACTGCAGACAGGCACTCCTGAAACTTGCCTTGCGGCAGTTCAGTGTGCAAGAAGATGCACACAGAAAAAGATGGGGTGGGTCCGTGGTGGTTGTGGAACAAAGCAGTCTCTGCCTTGAGCAGTGACCACAAGGCAGGAAAGGGTCTGCTTGGGCAACTCCAGCCTTTTTGAGGGACCAGCAAAAACATGGCCCTTGCAGTTACATATCTGGCTATGCTGGTGGTCTTAAAGAGACAGTAACAATTTTTGGGGACAGATAGCTATGGAACGCAATAATCTTTTGGGTTACCCAGGACATCTGGGAAGAGATGTTAGATGTTTGCAGAACTATTCACATACTTTTCTGCTGTGTGAAATGTTCATCAGCAGTCCTAGTGCTATATTTACAATGCTAAAACAGTGATACTTTATTAATCTGAGCACTGGCCTTTCTAGGAATTACTTCTATCTGTATATTCTAAAAAATCCTGGAAAATTAAGACTTTGTTTTTCCTTTTTGTGTTCCCATCTTTCTCTAGTTATGTGGGGTTTTTTTCACAGATTTCACAGCATCTTCAGAGTAAGGATTAGAATAATTAATTGTGACTAGCAAATGATGCTAATTTTCTACATAAATTTTGAAGTGTCTGAAATTTCAAATTCCCATTTGTGCTAGCTACTTTATGTAAACATAAAGCAGAAGCTTATTCATTTGTCTACTCCAAAGAGAAATGAGGGAAAAAAGAAGAAACTAGCACCCAGCAGAATGGTGATAGGCAAAAAATCAATTTTGCTTTTTTGGACAAGGTGGGATAATTTATTTAATTGATGTAGGAAGCCAAAGAGACCGGGTACCATGGGAGCTAAGAAAATTAGAAATTACGTTAGAAAACTTTGAATGTTTTAACTGGTTTTTTGTACAAATGATTTTGGATAACTGCAAAGACACCCCAGAACTGTTCATGCCAAAGAAAGTCAGCACAGTTCTAATAATAAAAAATTTCAACAGGTCCAAGAGAATTGTGTTGTTAAAAAAAAAACCTCAGCCCATCAAAAATATAACAAAAGAAGAGAAATGGCAAACAGTAATCAGCTGTTTTTCCCAGTTTCTTTGCTTTTAATTTTCTTTTTAGTATGTATGTTGAGACCAGCGCAAACCTATTGTTGCTGAAAGTCTTTGGTTAGTTGCTCAATTTTTATACCCTGTTGGGTTGAGCTATATATGCACCCCCACCTCTTCCCCCTGCTGATCTGGCTAATTTAGGCTTTCACACACTTTACATGAATTGGGGAAGGAACTGTTATACCAGCAGTTATCTACTCAACAGTGACATATTTAGATGATCTACTCAACTCTTACCTAAAATATACCACAACCCTCTGTCCCCTTCATGCTGGGATAATCAGCACTCTTTGCAACAGCTTGGTCAGTCATAACCTGGGTTATTCTCTGAGCATCATGGGTACATTGCTCATGCCCATCTCCTCTGGGCCTTCTCTCATTGTTGGGGTTTATTGGCCAGTTGTGCTTGGTCGAGAACTGCTATTAACCTGCATTCTTTCACCTTATTAACAAAAAGTTCTCATCTTTGATTTAGCTACAGGGGTTTAATGAATGCAATGACTGAAGAAGATTGATGCCATATTTTAAATAATGTTTCTGTTTATGTTCTCTAGGAGAAAAAGTAAATCCTGCTGTCATTTATATAGTCATAGAATACTTTGGGTTGGAAGAGTCCTTAAAGACCATTTGGTTCCAACCTTACCCACCATGGCTGCTAATGTGTCTGGGAATAGAGGTGAGGTTGAGCTGTGTTGGTAAAATTGAATTTAAAATTTCCCTAGATGTTCTCATTTCAGTGAATTGAGCCATGAAAAGCACAATCCTTTGGTACTGTAAATTATATTAATGTAACTGTAGAAAAGGCTTTAATTTTCTCAAAAGTATTTAAAACCTATTTTCCTTTGTACTTTATGCACTTAATGTATTTTAATTATTTGTTATTACTGTTTTATGTTATTTTAGAATTTTCAAGATAACTTAGGTATTGTGTAATTGTGATACTTTTCCATCCCTTTGAAAAGGTTATTCTTATGTGATAATAGAATTTTTTCCAAACAGTTCAGGAAAAAAAAGTTCCTTAAATACTGCAATGAAATGTAGGGTAAAGTGTAAAGTGAAGTTTACAACACTCTGAAACAGTACTCAATTTTCTTCACTTGCGGTTAATTTCACTGGGAAAACATTAAAGGAGATGCCTAAAGTTGCAGTAGCTTTCATGATATGCAAAGTATTATAAGGGCATCTCAATGCAGAAGGAAAGAGACCTGTTTCCTTCAATGGCTTCTGCAGATGAAAATACTCTGGATCTCTTGGAGTTTCATGTGTTTGGGGGAATTTTTCTAGTGGTACATAGATATATCAAGTGAGCCATCAATTTTGAAGGTTCTCCCATTCTTATTCCCTTGTACACTGTTAAGTGGCCATCTATGATACCAGAATTAATCAGACTTTTAGGATCTGAACTTTTACTTGAATAACTTGGATATTTTACTGGAAACACTTCATTTCAGGGTAAATAATTTTTATTCTATTTATTGTAAGTAATTTTTATGCCTTTATTTTGGCTTACGCAGTATTTTTTCTTCTTTCATTGTCTCTGGAGTGTTTATACTGTTTCATTACCTCTCAGTCTTTTTCTCCATTAAAAGTTGGTTTTCTTCTTCAGGGATATGTAGGTCATGTCATTAACTTCTTGGCAGCAGGCCTCTATTCCTTTTGCATACCTGGGTACCATGTGTCCTGTATTTAGGGACTTTTGGGAATGTTGTTACTGGTTTACAGGCCGGTAGCTAAACAGGCACCCAACCTATAGATCAAAAGGCTCAGACAATTCCATTCCAGAACAACATTTCATTCGAGTCTAATACATAATAAACATTCATCATTCATCTAGATTAAACCCCCTAGATTTGCATACACTGGGCAGCTCAGAATTTCTATTGTCACAATTTCTGGACAAAAATCAAACTAGAGTAATTGAACTAAAAAGTATCAAAATACAGAACTATAAATGCAAAAAATTTTACTTAAGTATTTTTGATCAGAATTAAAATCTTCATTCAGGTGAGATTAACATTTAATATTTGTGGCTTTCTTGCCTTGATACCTTTATGTCCTCGTTTAGGAATAACACTCAATTCAGTGCCCCACTGAGACTCTCCCAAACGAGATGCTACTCACCCATTCCCCCTTTCCACTCCAGTGGGATAGAGTTGAGAATTGGAGTCAAAATAGGTGAAAATCGCAGGTTGAGATAAGACCAATTTACTGGAAACAGAATTAACATAAGAAAAAGAGTACTAATGGCAACAATATTAATAACAAAAGGTATAAGACAAGCTATTTACACGGAAAGACCACAACAGATAGTGACTGGCTCTTCCCCACTATGTTTTCTCCAGAACAGAAAGCATGTTCTTCTTCTTGGAAGCAAAAGTTTCTAACTCCTGCCCCTGGCAATGACATGAGGTGGTATCAAATAGTATTCATGCCTTAGCCATTCCCACTTATCACAGTGCATGGTGGACCAGAACTCCTGGGCTCAAGTGATGCTACAGGATCAGCCTCCTTGGTAGCAGGGACTACAAGCCACTGTGCCCAGCTACTGTAAAAAATTAACCCGGTCCTGGCTGAAACTAGGACACTCTGGGAAATGAGTTTGGTGGTTCTTTTCTTGTAAGGCCTGTTCTCCCTTTTGCTCATTTATCTACTCACCCAGTGTCTTGGAGTGATTTTATGATGATAGTCTATTCCTGATCATCTGCTTTATGCCTAGAAATGGTTCCTGTAACATTAAGGTGGGTCCAGGGGAGGGGCAGGATCCTTAGGGGCTATTCCAAGGGCTTTTTTCAAAGCCTCACTCCCAGTGCTCTGTGTGGTGCAGATCGGCAGTTACTTTGTTGCTTATCTACCTTGGTTTTTTTGTCAACTTAAGCAAGGAGTTTGCTTTTGCCCTTTTCCCTGACCTGGAGAGACTGCAGCAGCAATCCTGTGGCAGATTTTTGTTTTTTCTTGAACTGTTTGGCTTGGTTTTGGTCCGACATCAGACAGATCAACTGGGACATGCAGGGAGCCACAGGAACCACTCTGCCTGGCCCCAGACCTCAGGATAAACTGAACCAACTAGAGAAAGGACACCAAAATACACCAGCTTCATCTGCTGCGAGTAGGAGACTAACGCCAGAGTTTCAGAAGGTTGCCATCTGTTTTGCCTGAGCCACTGCATGAACTTTTTTTCCTTCCCTGAGACAAAAGCTGGGTACCATTTGTTCCCCCTTGCCATGCAGCCAGCTGGTTTGTTTCTTCCCCTGGCATTTTGGGTTTTTTTGTTCTCTTATGGGGGTGTGGGCGGGAGGGGAGGGGTGGTTGTGGTGGTTCAGTATCTAGCATTTATTCAGGTTTTTTTTTTCCTGTGCCGTGCGGGCACTTTGTTTGTCAATAAACAGTTGAGTTTTTTCACTTTCACCCTCTGGTGTTCCTTTTGTCATCGGCAGAAAAGGGATTGCTGAGGCCATTTTTCTTTGGAGGAAACACTCCTTCCAGTGCGTTTTCTCCTAAACTTGTCTCTAAACTGAGACACCCAGAACTATTAATTCTGGGATAGCTGAGAGCAGCAGAGTGAATGAAATGTTTTATTTGATCTGTTGATGCTGGTATTACACTTTAGCTGTTGTTTTCTGGAGGAGTTTGCAGTTACTGTTTTTGTTTTAACTGAACTGGAGAAAAATGTCCATCATCTATAGCAAATCCACTGCAGTACATTGCTCCTAGTTGGCTTTGCTTGAGTTAATTTATATGAAAGAATTTTTTTTAAAAAAGAGGGAGAAAGCAAAATCAATTCTATAGGTTGATAGCTCATATGTTGGAAGAAAGGCAATGCTGCTATGCTTGTACAAATACTACTTTTTTATGATTCTACTCTGAGATAAAACAGTAGATATGAGCTTCTCAGATAAGAAATTAAAGATCTCACTCAGATGATGGATTATTGTAATAAACTTTTTTATCACTCCTCTTTTTTCTCCCATGCATTGGAAGGAGTAATAATAAACAAGTTTATAGAAAAAGATCCAGTACTCCAGGAAAGAGACTCACCAGTGCCATGAGGTGAGAATACCGTGGAAAGAGAATGGTCTGTATTCTGAGTTACTCAGAAAACTGATATCTTCAATTTTATGCTGAATGTGCCCTTTTTTTTTTTTTTTTAATGTAGGGCTTGCTTTCATTGCAGCCCCTTCATTGAAATGAAGGAATAATTCAAGACAAAGTGAGCATGTGGAAGAGGGAAAGACTTCTTTGTGTCTGTAACTAAAAGGGCTTTACATATGGCAATATTAGGTACAGGTCTTAGGTTTTATGTCAGCACAAAGTGTAAGTCCAAGGTGATTAAAAAGCATGGAAATTGTCCTTGTACAAATGTATAACTGCTTACATAAAGTAGAGAATGGTAAAGGTTGTCTTCCTGCTCATTTATTTCTTAGTAGTTTACTGAGACCTTTCTAGTAACCTTTTCTGTTCCCAGTATAGCATCCCAGTTCTGCAGAAGATAGATCTGTCCGCAAAAGACACATAAGCAGTTTTGGACCCATTCTCAAGGTACTTTGCCTGAGTCTCTTCAGAAAATAAAATGTGCAGTGCTATGCATTCCTATCACATAGCTTGGAGAAGTATGAGCAAAGTATGCCTTCTGTTAAAGTTCACATTTAGGCAATATTCCTTCAGAGTGGGAGAAAATTATTACAAACCGAAATACTTTTCCTGAAGCACGTAAACTAATTTGAAATATCTACTAATTTTCAGTGATATGTGAAAACAAATATGTCATTAGTGTTTCTTTCCAGTGTTTTACTTTATATCCTCTTCTGGGGAAGAGTTTCTCAACTGCAAGCGCAGAGGTGCAAGTACTTCACTGATAGTAGAAATAAAAATACAATACAATAAAAAAACAATACAATAAAAAACTATGAAATGGTTTCCAATCTTTCAACTTGAATCAGGAAATTTGCTTTCTTGATCTATCCTAACTTTCTGTCTTGTGTATCTTCTGGAATGACTAAACCTTAAAGACAGCTATTTTTGAGCTGAACTCCATTTTGTAGTCATACAATCATCCCTTTTTGAGTTCCATGATGTTTAATGGTTGAAATCTCTTAAAGAGGCTTGCAGTTCTTTTCCTTTCTGGTTGATCTGTTATGGTTTCTAATTTCTACTGCAAGTTCCTGGAAGTGCTAATCAACAAGACAAATGGTGGCAAAGGAAATACTTGTTTCATGAGTCATTACATTCAAGTTTCTGCACTAATGAGACATATGTGATTGCATAGGAAAAGAGATTTCAACCCGTCTCAAATTGTTCTCTAAAATGAAGCACAATGTCTGTGATTTTACTCTCCTCCAGCACTCTTCGGCTTGCTGCACTGCTCAAAGTTTGTTACCGTATCTGTAACTCCCTGAATGTCTTTTAAATGGCAATCCTGGTCAAAGATGAGGTTGAATTCTTATAGCTCCTCAGATGTAAAGATGCCCTTTTTTTTGTGAAGATGATTTTATTTATAGACTCACTGTCCTTTATAATTTACTTTTTAACTGTAGAGTGGTCAAGTGTACCAGACTATTTAACTTCTACTTATTCCTGTGTCAAACAGTTGCTACTTTATCTCTCTGACCTACATTTTTGATACTGGGTCACATATTGTTGCTGCATTTTGTTTTGCACAAATTGTTGTGAATTCTGCTCCTCATGCATGTGTATGATCTTAAAATAGTTCCAAGGTATTGCCAATTATGTCATTTTCTAGTACTAGAAAGAATGGCATTTCCTATATATTGTTGTTGTTCATTAACTGGGGTATAGAAGATCTTTGACAGATAAAGAATGGCAAAAATCTCTTCATCTCTTCTGTTTCTCCAGGTGATAATTTGGCAATGTTTTTATTTTCCTATATATGTGTATCAATTTCAATAGGAGATTAATAAATATTCTGATTAAGTTGTCAGATTACAATTAAAATGTTAAATAACCAATTAAAAATAGAGCAATGTGGGAAGTGCTTTTTTGTGGGTTTTTTTTTCATTCAGTGGGGGTTTTTTTGGTTTGGTTTGGTTTGGTTTGGTTTGGTTTGGTTTGGTTGGGGGGGGGGCGGGCGTTGCATATCATAAACGTAGTAATATTTTCAATATAGTCCTGTAGCTAAAAAAAGACAGGGCAGCATTATGTTTTGATTTTATTTATTTGGTATAACCACAGATATTTTGACTTTAGTTGTTCATAAAATATATTGAAGTGTTTGAACTCCACTGTACTTCTTTCTATTGCACAAGCTCCTAGATGGTGCTATTTTATTTCCTTTTAAAAATATGAAAATATTCAACCATCATTGTCAGGAATAAAGGACAATTCTCACGACGAAGTTAGATGGAAAAAGTAAAAATATTTATTGGAACTTCGCCGCGTCTGAGAATCCCGATGAAAAACAAGGAAAAAGCAAAGCAACAGGAATAGTAAGGTCCCGGGCAGTGATTGGCGCGCCTGGGCTGTCTGACGGCAGCCCAAGGAGGCTCGTCAGAGCCGGGCGTCCTTCAGGTTTAAGACCTAAAGGCTGTTAAAAATATTTAGCTGTTAGCCTTTGAAAGGTTTGAGGCCACCGCCCTGGCTCAGGCTCTGCTACGCCACTAATTGGCTAGAGAGCAAGGAACCCTCTGCTCACTGAGAGTGTCAGCTGCAGGGAGCCCCCCTCCTCTTGGGGAGCCCTATTTATGCTGTTTTTTAGTAGGCTGGGTCTGTCTGTGTATCCTCCCCTTAGGTTAGATCTTATTGGGTATATTAATTAATGAGGGGTTCCTTCCCGCCAATCGGATGGTAGTGTCTAGGGGTTGGTCTTAGGCTCATTTACATAGGGGGGAAGGAGCCTTATTAGTATTCTACTTTGGATACATCTTAGTGACAGACCCAACCGTTGCCTACTATTTTTAGCAACTTGGCAGCAGTGGTCCTTTAATATTAGCCAGGGGGTTGGGCACTCTCTCCTTCACTTATAATATAAAATCCTTTTAAACTTTATTTTTGTAACATTTAAAACACTTTTGAACTTGGCAATTAACTTTAACCTTATTAACCTTAGAACTCACATTATCAATTTTATAACTGCACAACCAGATTTGTAAACACAATTCTTTAAAGTAAAACTTAAACTTTTGATAATGCAAAAATTCATCAAAACTGTCATTTATGACAATCATCATTGCCTGAAGGGTGTTTGTATATGTGCATCCTCAGAGTTCTATATTTTAATTTAAAAATACTCAAAAAATGCTCTTCACTTGGCAGGGTTCCCGTTTTTCTGTCTCTCATATGTCCATCACTGTGCAAATAATGTGCAGGCAAATTCTTCCTGTGGCCAATAGTTCTTTTTATTAAAAGTAACTTACAGTCAGTACTCAGGGTCAGCATGGCACTAGAAGTGAAAACAGACTGTCTTCTGTAAGACTATACTTTGCCCTACTGTTATTGGAGTTCTGTTAAGACCAAGAATACTGTGTTGCAGTAGTAATTGATTACATTAGTACTTTAGTAATTCTATCATGTACAACCTGACATAAATCTGGCACAAATAGATGCAGAGTTAGACCTTAAGTTAGACTATAGCGATTAATCTGGATATTTTGATGACATGACCACTGAGCAGCTCACTATGGGTCTTTACCAAGTGGTAAGAGTAATTCCATACAGAGATCTCTTGCTTGTCTAGATTGTAAACCAAAATGACTGGTTCTCAAATCAGACATGGTTTTATACCACTGAATTTACATAATGTAAATAATTAAATGAATGAGTTAGCTGCATTTTCAATAAAATGTTAAATGCAGCAGGAAACATTTGATCTACTATCAACATCTGAATTGCTTGAAGAATTTTGGTTTTGAAGAACTAATGGATTTGTGCTTAATGCACAGTACTTGGAGCTTTTTCATCGATGAAAAGATGGATGCTATGACCTCTTAGATTTGTTTATCTGGACAAAATATAAAATACTGCTTTAAAAATAGAGCAGTAGCAGTGGCTACAGTTCATGTTAGCAGTCCTTGTAACTGAAAACTGTAGGGGCTTGAGAAACTCTGAAGTTTACAGCCTTTATGGGCATTGTAAGGATATTTGGAAATGTTTGTTTAAAATAAAAAAAAAAAGCCTAAACCAAAAACTGAAAGGAAACAAAATCTATTATAAACTTCCATTCTAAAGTTGCATCCTAGTGTTTATCTGTTGCACTTCAGTATAACATTAAAAAATATGTTTAATACTGCAGAGGTCTTAGTTATGAAAGCAATGTCATTAAGTCATTGAGAACCATCTCTGATTTTTAAAAAAAAAGAAGAAACTTCCTGAGATGAAACTTCATCTGCATCATATTTTTAGAGAGTCTTTTTCAGAGTGAGAAGGACAAGACTAAGAAACAAAAAATAAGCTTCCCAGCAGTAGGATCTATATGTGAAAATGTGTGTGTTTAGGTATTTACAAACTCTAAGATAACCAGATTACTTTGGAGTGAAATTCTCAATGCCTCACTTTGCCTCCTAGATATTAAGGGGTTTTTTTAAATATTAGGAGGTATCCTTTCTTATTTGTAATAGGATGTCAGGATGTTCTGATTGACTTTGATTGTTCCCTAGATAAGTGATACCAACCAGTTTAAATATAGCCTTGGCCCAGAGCTTGAAAGCATGCTACGGCTCAGTAATGTGCTTGATTAGCATTCTAGGAAAGGATCACAGTGTATATATAACTCCAGATATAATTAGCATATCTTTGCTTCCCTTGGAGGAGGGAGTATAGCAGCATAATGATATCTTGTCAGTTTTGTGGTGTAAGGCTTGGTCTGTTAAGGTTGTCACTGTCCAAAGTGTCAAAGAAAAAATACTGGAATAACATAAAAATTTCCCTGTGTGTGACTCTTGACTTGAGGGAAGTGTTACGTCAGACAGCCATTTTGAAACTTGTATGAGGATGTAGACTATTATCCCTAGGAAAACATTCTTAGAGATACCTATGTACAATTTTGCATTTCAAAATCACCACCACCACCACCTTTTGGGCACTCTTAGTTTAGTTGCTGGCTTTGGTTCAGGCCCTTTATTTTCCTTTCTTCTGTCTCTATATGTCTTTTGGACAAATATTATTTTACTTGAGTTCATACTTTTAAAGAACTAAAAAAGGGGAGAGAAACTTGAATAAATTAAAATCAATTAAATTCTGGCTATGTCTGCAGTTTGTTTGTCCACATACACGTTAATTTGACTCTGCTATGAGATTAATAATACAGAGTGTGCTGCTTATCAAATTTTGAAAATTCTGTTTCTCCATTCAGAGCCACACTGACCTGGGTACTTCAGCAGATTCTTTAGCAGAACTTATGACATTTGCCTTGAGTTAACCTTAACTGACAGTTCTGCAAATCATCCCATTCAGAAAAACAGAGTAAGTGTTAAATTTACAAGCAAGTCTTATAAGGAATCAGGAACTAGGAAAGGAAATTGAAGTTTTATTACAGTGTTAAACATCATGATGGCTGAATTTCTACTTTTTTTTTTTTTTTTAATAATAAAAAATCCGGTTGATTTTTGCATTATATGAAAACATTTCACGTGGTTTCTAAAATCTTTCTTCAAAATCATTTTAATCCACTTTTTTTTGGTTGTAATTTCCATATAGTTGCTGATTTGTATTCTTGCTAGTGAGTAAAAGGGCTTAAAATTCTTACAAAAGGGCTTAAATAGTACCCAATTACATTTCAGTCAGCTTTAATTAACATGGGTTGTATGTTGCACTTGTGAGATGCACCTTTTAATACAGAATCTGATGACTTGTCAGTTATGATAACCTCCTCAAGAGGGTCCTGTAAGGCACTCAGCTGAATCCTGAAGTACTTGCCTTCATATTTTTATGCCTGCATGTGTGCTCTAGGTTTAATGATAGTGTTTCCTACTTTCAGTTCTTTTTGTAGAGAATCAATGATGATCCAATCCAAAGTTTCTTCTGGCACTTCTATCTATCTCTGTTTTCCGAATACCAGCAATATATTTTAAAATCATGTACTCTTATACTTCTATTATTATCCACTTATTTTTGATAACACATGGGTACTTTGCTGACAATTTGTCACACTTTCTTAGGTAATGCAAGTATTAAGAAGTGCACTTTAATTCTTAACTCAATATAAGCAAGAAATTAAATCATATGCCAGTAAATCATAGAATTGATAAGGCTGGAAAAGAACCTCCAAGGTCATTGAATCCAGCAATTATGCCAGCAACACTATGTTCAGAACTAAACCATGTCACCAAGTGCCACAGTTGTTCTTTGAAAAAAATAGCTAAGCATGTTTTCTAAGTTCTTGACATCAGCTACACATGTTGTTAGTATTTCTAGGTTATGGCTGCCGTGACACTGATAATGTCTTCTGTACTGATGTATTAGGAAATGTTCATTCCTAATTTTTTATTATTGCTTCAGTTTTTAATCAGTGGTATAATTATACCCTCAGTCTAGAGCTGATCATGATTAAGGGAATATATGTATATGAAATTTAAAAAAAAAAAAAATTCTAAGAAAGGAAAATGATTGGAGGACAGAGGGCTTGAAACAAGATTCTTCTGTGCAAAGCCGGAATGTGCAGAAGTAGAATATCCTGTTGATTTGATTAAAATAGAAATTTGCAAGTATATTATGCATATCCAAATGTTATACTCCTGAGTGAGAATCAACATTGGTCAACTTAAGTACTTCTGTAGATGTTTTCATTATTAAACTTCGGAACATCTCTGCTTCAGTGTTCTTGAATTATCTAAAGATACTTGAACTTTCAAGGACCAAGTGCTGCATGAAAAGCAGTTTGCTTTGGGCATTTTTTTCTAAGCTGGATTCTTTAATAACCTGTAAAATAAGTTCTGGTCAAACTTGTAGCTTTACAGCTTTTTCAATGAAGGTATTGCTTCTAAACTTATGTTCAACCCCTAACCTCCTCTCTGTTGCAGACATCTGGAAGGATGGTGGTATAGGAAAAAGCTTTTATTCATGTACATCTAATGCTGAATTACACATGTTAACAAAGGAAATGGAAGGAGAGGGTATGGTGACTTACTGATGAACAAGATTACTGGGATGTCTGTTTCTTAAATTCATGTAAAAGGTAGGGAGGGGTGTTACTAGATGTGTTTGTTTGGGTTGGTTTTTTTTTTTTTTCCCCACTTTTTTTTTAAAGCAACTTTAGCTGCCAGTTTATATAGCTTTGTAGATAAAGTTCCCTGTGGTGATTTGGTCAGCTTGATTATTATATTTAGAAAAAGTATTTACAAGCCACTCTTGTATATGGTCTAGTTCTGATTGTCTCAGATACCAGTTTGATTCTGGTATGCATTCACTAACTTAGTGGTCATTTATTTCATTCTGCTGTAGAATACAGACGAATCAGGACAGACGTTTTCTTTTACACTTCACTAAAAGAATGTGAGGTTGCTATTTTGTTATTTCTCATGGCATGACAGTTCCTCTGTACTTGAATGTAGCTCATAAATAACTGCCATTCTTGTTATTTTCTGAGGTTAGAAAAGAAAAATAAATAACCTGATCAAGTTATGCCTGATCAAAATTGGGTGAAAGGAGTAAATACTTAGTGACTTCACAACTTCTCAGTCTTCTCAAAGGCAGATCACTGTTTTTTTAGAGTACTGTTTAATTAAGAGTAACCAGGAATGAGAGTGACATCAGTGGGGTAATATAAGCATCCAATTAGCATGATTTTAGCATTATGTTATGTAAACAAATGATTAGTGTTTTGGGGAGAATTTATGAAGAAAATAATTTTCAGAAGTTGAATGGGAAAAATATGAAAATGGGAGGGGTAAATAAATAGGATTTCCGTTAGAATTCATTAAATTAAACTTTGTAGATGTCTGTTCTGTATAATTTCTGAACCTATTGAATTTAGAAACTAACAAAAAATCTGCTGATTTGTTCTAATGGTTCTTGTGCAGGTCCTGGGCATTGGGACTATTGGGGCAGAAGGTGGTTTTTGAATGTCAAAATCATTATACCTTGTGTGATGCTCTTTAAGGTTTAACTTATCATTAGCAAACAGGTCTAGTCATTAATGATAGGAAAGGTAGACATTATTTCAAATAAATAGATTAAATCTTGTATTTTTCATGACAGCTACTTACTGTGGTATTGGCAAGGCTTTGAAAAGGTTGACAAGTTAGGTTGCTTCATCTAATTCGAATAAATTTCTTGAGCTAAATATTCAAATCTCTATGTACTTTATGTTGAGGGATTTGGTGTTGGTTTCTTTTTCTTCAGTCTAGTTTTTCTTTATTTTAGATTTTCCCTTCTTTCTTCTGCATGTGAATTCCTGCCATCTGAATTTTAGTGTCTCATTACCGGTTGTAGGGTAGTCAAGGAAAGCCTGACAGCAGGCAGCAGAATGAACAGTTTCTTGTAAGAAAAGGGAGACTCCTTAGGTATTTAAATAAATTAGGGTTTCCTCTATCTCTTGCTCAAATACAAGGATGAACAGTACTAGAAATAAGTGGGATATCTGTACCCTTCTTAAAAAATACTGTGTAGCTGGAGACTTCAAAATAAATTGGAACATTTTGGGGGGAGATAAAACACTTCTGTTAACTATGTGTTAAAGTCATTATTCTGCTGTGACAGGAGCTGAGGGTGATTCTTGGGGGTGGTCCTGTGCAAGGGCAGAAGCTGGCCTTACTGATCCTCATGGATTCATTGAAACTCAGCTGATTCTGTGATTCTGCATTCTTTTAGTTTGCCTTTTTTTATTTGGTACCCTGATAGATGCTGCTTCTCTTTTAAGTTAACAAGTACTATGTGTATTCAGTACAGAACAGAAAATAAAGATTAGATTGGTAATAGATGATAATTTTTAAATGCTTCTAGGTCAATATTGGGATGAAGTTGTTGTTTGTTACAGGTTACAGATTTATAACAAAATAATTGACAAATCTACTCCCTCCTAAGTTCAGAGTTTAGGTACACCTTTTAAAACTGTATTTCAGAAAAATTTGTGTTTTCCTTGGTCAGTGTAAGTGAAAAATATGACTGTCATCTTACTGGTGCTTGTGATTTCCTTTGATGGATTTCCTTTGATGGATTTTGCTTCTTTTTTTTTTATTTAAAATAGTTTATAAAATTATTTTTAGAGAGTGAAATAATGCAGCCTATATTTTATCCTGTTGTCAATCCAAGGTTTTCTAACTTTCTAACTTTCTAAAATAAAAAAGAAAGAGAGAAATTGATAATTATACTGATTTACATTTCCTACCTTTTTTTTCACACCATACTTGCTTGAACTTAAATCTGGCTTACAGATTCATAATTTCCATAGTATCATATTAGCCTCCTTCATTATGGTTGATAGTTCTCTGAAGGTGTCCTTCATTACCATGGAAATTGTAATATAGTCTGTTTCAAGATGATGGCTGTATATAACACAAAATTCAGTTCCTTGAGTTTTAAATTGCTCATACAATTCATATTGGATGTCAATTCATATTTGTCCAGTGTACCTGGAATGCTAATTATAACAGCAATAAAAATAGTCTCTTTGTACCTCTGGAACCTACAGGCTGAGAAAATCTAGAGTGGGTTTATGTACAAAGTGTTTGACAACCAGGATCTGAATCATTAATTAACAGATTTTTTTAAAATTAGCCTTTGCACCTTTTAGCATGAAGGTAAACATCTAGCTCCTCAATAGAGTGCATTTGTATTTTCTGTTCAGCGGCTGAAAGCCTGAGGACAATTAATTTGTTTATATATTACTTGACAGTGTGATATGCCAGCTTTGGTGGGCTGCGGGCAGTGCATATGAATTCTGTATGAACTCAGTGCAACAAAAAGAAAGTGCAGAAAACCTGCTTAACACAATACTAGATAATCTGTTACTGTTTAACAATGTCTTTTTAACTGACAGCAGTATCGCACTCGGGATTATAAAAATAAAATCGACAATACTTGCTAAAAGAGAGCCATTACTTTTTAAATGAGGGTTCATTTTCCTGTTTCTTCTATGATGTTTTCATCAAGGATTTGCCTGGGTACTTACAATTCTGCTCCGCTGGTATATAAAGAGTAGATGCAAAAAAAGGCCGCCAGGCCTCAGGGTTCTACTTTCTGTATGTACAGTCCTTACATGTACTTTAAATATGATGCCTTTCCAACTGTTTTCCAGTTTTCAACTTTCAGAGAAAGCATTTGGAAAAAAGAGGCTACGAAAGCACTGTGGATGGACTTAATTGGCACAAGCTGCTTCATTGGCTTAGGATTACTATGGAGGTCCTGCAAGTTACATTTTACAGAAAAAAAAAATACTGTAATCTTTACAAGAGATCATAGCACCAGGAATAGGTTCTGTCTTGTATTTAATACCCACGTATTGCAGAGCAAAGAAAGATTCCTCCTTCAGTTTGTTTCATTAGACAAAGATAATTTCTGTGAAAGATATTCTGTGTTAAAATTCCATCTTTGAAGCCATCACATTCAGAAACTTCTCTTCCACTAGATTTTGTCTCTTAATCTAAATATTTTTCATGCTGTTCTAATTAAAAATCTACACAACATAAGATAAATAGATAGCTTTGCCAGAGATGGTTTAAGTGCAAATTCTAATTGGGATTTACAGGGCAAAGCTTAAATACATAGATGAGAATATTGCATTTATCAGAGAGAGTTCCAGTTAACTAGACAACTAGACTGGTTTTTGCTGGCAGCAATTTAAAACATGGCTCCACACCTCCCTGTGCTAAAAAAAGATAAACAACTATATCAGCAACATGTTTCCTTTTTTTTTTTTTTTCACTCTGAATCAGGTGTGCTGAAGAGTCTTAGCTTCACAGACCATTTCAGACTATGCAGTAGAAAATGAACTATGAAAGAAGTTTTGAACATCAGGTTTTGAGCACCCAGGGTTCACTAATGATTATTGTTTTGGTTTAGTTACATTAAAAGCAGTAGCATTAAAATACTTAATATAGACTATACGAATTTGATAGTGGACTTTGAAAAACAGATTCCAGTGTGACTGATAATGGATGGTAATTGAATATATCCTTGGAAACTGGGAGTAGGGAGCTGTTCAAAGATCTCTCAAAGAAGTATATAAGCTTCCTGAACACAGCACTAAAGCAAAAGCTATATGACTTAGGTAAAAATGCACATAAAGCTTATATAGAAATTAACCACTTACAGCTGTCCTGTTAAAAATGAAACTCTCCCCCCACACTCCTTCTCTAATCTTTGGATGTCTGATACTAGCCAAAGGCAGCTTGACTGCGTTTAGCTGTGAAAATTTGATAATGGTGTATCCCTTTTGTACAGTTTTTATTTAAAAATTGCTAGTGTATTCTTGGTAGCAGTGTGCTTATGACGCTGCCAGTGCCTCCTTTCCCAAAGAAATCTGTATGCTATGTAACTTACGTTGGAGGAGCTATCTAAGAAAACACACTTGAGGTACTTATTAGGTATCTTTTACCAAAAGTGAAGGTTATTATTTTATGGACAGTTCTGAACGATACCAAAATTCAGATTGCCCTTTTTATGACAGACATTAACTTCAAATACTGTCTCCTGTAGCTGTTAAATAATGAAAAAGAGAAATTTGCTTTCTAATTTATAGATCTGAGTCCAGGACAGTGCCTTTCAGGCTCTTCAGTGCTTTCAAAATTTGGGGATAAAATAATAATTTTTTAAAAAGCGTTGAAGAGAAGGACAAAAAAATTATATTGAATTTTCTTTTAAATTACTTATCAATATTTGGTTGTTTTGCAAAGGTTTGTCATACTAATGAGTAATGAGTAGTTAGAAATTTATGTAAATTATCCTGGGCAGGGGGATGTAGCTTAATTGGCAGAGCATGAGACTCTTAATCTCAGGCTTGTGGGTTCAAGGCACACATTGAACACCAAATTTTGTCTCAGTTTTGAGACAAATTTCTGGAAAAAACACCCTGGAATGAGCATTTCCTCTAAGGAGAAAGGGCTTCAATAACTCCCTTTTCTTCTGCCAATGAGAAGTGGATACCAGGGGGTGAAAGTGAAAAAAACCCTATTTATTAACAAAAAATAAGGGTACCAACAAGGCACAGAAAAAACCTGAATAAATGCTCTATATTGAAATTGTGGAACCTTACCCCCCACTCCCCCGCCGTAACAGCCTTCTGTCAGCTGTCAGGCACTTTCCCCTTTGGTGCAGTTCTGCTCACAGCCGGCAGGGGCGCTGGTGGCTCCTGGCCAGGCAGAGGGGGTGTGATAATTCCCCCACTCCTGCAGGGGGCACTGTGGCAAGAGTTTGGCCGCCTCTTGTACGTGGGTGATGGCAGGCACAGCTGGCAGGGTGGGATGGGGAAGGGGCTTCCATTGCGAACCCCCAGGGGTAGCCTATCTCCGTGGCCCCTCTGGATAACAAAAGGAGCTGTAGCAGGAACCTCAGGAGAAGCAAGCTGGAACAGCAGGACCTCCTGGCAGGCAGGGATGAAAAGCTAAAGTGTAGCACAAACCCGGAGTGGCACCGGTGGGGACTGGTCAGTATCAGTCGAGCACCTGAACACAATAGGGAAAAGGCTCTTCGGGATTTGTCACCGGTGCTGGCTGGTGTAAGAGACGGTCTGAAGACCCTTCATCTGTCTCACAATCATCTACAAGGAGCGAGGCAGCCTGGCCTAGATGGGAAGCTTGCCCAGCACAACTTGCCCGAACTGGTCCTCAGTGCAGTTTGTGGTGGGCTGTGTCGGTCCTGCCGTGACAGTGGCAGGAGCGGCGTGGGACATACTGTCTGCGTACTGGTTCTGTGCCATTAACTTAAGAGAATGGGCCTTACCCCCTCACCTGTTGGCTTTTTGCCCCTCGCTTCTGAAATCTTTTGGCCATCTGCCCCTCACTTCGAAAAGACTATAAAAGGACTCTCTGAGAAGACCCCTACAAGATCTCCCCACGGAAGAAGATGGATCTGCGTAGGACTCTCTCGGCCATTGGTAGCTTTACTCCCCCACCCCGCCTTTTTCTCTCTATCCTTTGTTTCTTGTATCTCTCCCTCTCTATCACGAATACACTGTGTTGATACACAATAATTTGCATTGAGTTGATTGCAACTAAAAAACTTTCCCTGTTTCTTTTGCATTCTGAGATTTGGGTAATGAACCATCACGATCCCCACTTCATGTTAGCGGTCTGTGACATTTAATTGGCATCACGGATACAGGACTTTCGGATAGACAGGGGTAGCAGGGCTCTGTATAATTTTTAACAGGGGAAGGACGTTTCACTCCAGCCGTATCTAGCCTGACACCCTGAAAAGGGTGAGTGGTGTCTAGAAAGCAAGGGGGGGTGACTCAGATTTCCCGCAAATTGTACATTCGGAAATGAATGCACCCTATACTCAATTGAGGGGTCTGTCTTCAGAAATTCACAACAGAATCTCTTGGTGCAAAAGGGG